>PVIR01000595.1:0-164999 GCA_004026965.1 Petromus typicus
TAGGAAGGAAATAGTAAAAGAAAAGGATAGAATTCCTGCCCATGAAAAACCTTCTCTGTTTTCTGGGATTTCAGCTGCTGTCTGACTTCAGAAGAGAAACGATGAAATATGTTCTTCCAGATTGACCATTTTTGGTTCCATTGGGGTCCTACAGCATGACACACTCATAACTCTGAAAACTTCTAGGAAACTGGACAGGAGCCCATACAATAATAGAGAAAACGGAGCTCTCAAGGAAGTCATCTCTCAGCTCAAAGCACAGACATGAGGGAGATAGTGAGTGAGTTAGTTGGAGGGCAGGCAAGTTTGTCTTATTTATAGCAGGATGTTCTGGGTATGCAAGTAAAGGGAAGAAGGAGACAGACAGACAGAAGGAAAAAAGGACAGAAAGAAAGACAGAAAGGAGTACGAGCAGGAAGCCCTCCACCAAATCTAGCTTCTGTTAGACCCTGTCTGAGGCGCAGATGCATTGTTTACTTTGAAACCCACACTTTCCATCCTTCCCATTGCCATTCCTCACCACGATCTATATCAAAGTACCTTGGGGAAAACACAGCTCTTTGCAGAACTTGAAAGAAGCAGACAGTATTATTGTGTGATGATTAATATGAGAAATCATACACCATTACACGGGGGGAAAACCCCAGATCATAAGCAGCAAAGGGGGATAAAAGAAACCACTCAGAAATTATTCCTAGGCATAAATAAAGTTTCCAAACCATAAAGGGCTTGACTTAAAAGTCCTATGTGGTATACACTTGGTCAATAATATTTACTAAATGATATAAAGCAATTGATAAAATTTTCTCTTCACAGATAACGGTGACTTATGAGCATGTGAAATGGCTCTAATTTTATTTATCCACGATCTGGTTATGACTGAGCTAGAACAATTTTCTGTGTCCTATGACCAGCAAGCAGCCTTTAGTTATGGGAAGAGCCATGGATTTTCCTGTTCACTTCCACTATAAAAGTGTAGTTGAATCCCCTGTGCAGAGAAAACTCCACACCTTAGAGGAGTTGCCGAGAAGATGCCACTGAACCCCAGGGATGGAGGGACCGAGACCCTGGAACAGAGTTGAGTGTTAGGGAGAGTGGCCCAGGAATTCCCCTCATTTTCCACACAGCTTCTCACTCACTTACAGCTCTTCAGAGCCATCTGTAGAGGGTGCGCTGTGCCCCCCAATGCCTTCTCTCCTCTTTCCCTTTGCTTTTTGAATCCTGACTTTTACATGGGACTTCACCACTTCACAAACAAGATACCACCCTCCCCAGCCTCCTTTGCTGTACGATATGACCCTGCAACTAGGCGCTGGCTGGCACAAGGTAAATAGCCTTATTATGGTGGATTCCCATACAGTGCTCAGAAAGTCAAGGGCTTTATCCCTTACACCCTCATCCCCAGAATGCCAACTAGAATGTGGATGTCCCGGCTGGACCCGAGCCATGAGAATGGGCCCATTATGCATGAGCTCAAGTACAGAGCCAGAGGAACATTGGCATTTCCCATCTGTGGAACCTCCCTAACTTCCTCACCTGGACTTGTCAGAGCCACTTTTTCATTCTTGTGCAATTTAGAGTTCAATCTAATGTTTCACTGTCACTTTCATAGTGAAGCCTTCCCTGACCCTCCAGATAGCACATTGTATTTTACCTATAAAGCTCTTAGCAAACTGGTGAACAATCAATGACTTCTGTGATTTATTTGTTTGTTTTAACATCTTCTGCAGAGATCAGCAAAGCCCCACTGTCACCCTCTCAGAGTTCACTACTGCCCTATAGATTCTAGCTGCAAAATCTGTCATATCTTTGAGGAAAGCTTTGCCCTGGGCAGCCTCTAGGAGCTACAAGTGAATGACGGCCAGTGCACTCCAGAAACAGCTTTCAACAAAGAGCAGGAATTGATGGATACTCCGTTTAGCTTGACTTGAGGTCAAGCTGAAGACCTGTGGTGGTGAATCTATGCCATGCATGTGGCAGTGGGCTGTTTGTATCACTGAAAGCCATCACTGGTGGACAGACTCCTAGACTTCTTGGGCAGGACTCACCCCGAGTGATGCAATGATCCCCTGCAGTATTACACTGACTTATTTCTCATCTATATCTCACTTCTCTGGGCTCCTATTGGTGATTTATGGGTTCATCTTTCAGCTAAACTCACTAAGACTCAAACCTCTGAATTTAGAAATGTTTACTTCTGGGCAATGCAACCTAAACCAATCTACAGTGATACCTGGGTTCATGAACTTGGTTCTTTCCATGGTTCTGATAAAAAACTGAACTGGACAGAAACCAAATCAAATTCTATAGTGAAGTTCAATGTTGTGCTTATGGAGAAATTTAATTTGGTTCTTGTCCAGTTTGGTTTATGACTGGAATTCTGGAGAAAACAGAGTTTGTAAAATGAGGTACCACTGTATGTCTCCTTGGCTGGACCACTAGTTCCCCCAAGAAAGAGAATGCTTTTGTCAAATCCAGCATTGATCTCTATGTCTCAGCAATAATGCAGTGCCAGCATTCAAAAGACCAAAATATAAACACTAGTCACTGCCCTCACCCCCGATACCAGTAGAGTTTACCACGTGGGATTGGTCCTATGAGATAGAGACAGGAGATTTCATCTGCCACGTTCATACCTGTCGCCAATCGCCAGTGTCCATGATGATTGTGTCCCACTGCCTTTTAAATTACAGAAAATTATGAAATACATCTTTTAATATAAGCTCCTGGATTTTGCTAAGATATTTTTTGGTGTAGTCTTTTACCTCTTTCCATTATTGACCTTCTAAATCCATCTTCTTCTTCTTGGTCTATTATATGACATTTTCATGACCAAAAGAGCAAAATATAAAACTGGAGACATTATAGTAAAATAGCTAAGAATCCACATTCAGATTCAAACACCTCTGACTGCACATACCACCACTGCTAAGAAGTTGATCCTTGGAAAGTTACTCGGGTTATGTTAAAATTAGGGATAATAGTTCTCATGATACAAGATTATTTTAAAGATTAAATATTATGATGTAGCCAGGCATGATGGCTCACACCTGCAATCCCAGCACTCAGGAGGCAGAGGCAGGAGGATTGCTGCAAGTTCAAGGCTAGCCTGGGCTACATTGTGAGTTCAGAGCCAGTCTGAAATACAAAGTGATTAGTGTCTCAAAAACTAAAAAAAAAATTATTATGATGTACATAAAACAAATAATTCTGTTTTAAAGTTAGGGCAATGGTATACTAATCAAAGAATATATGGTACATTATTAAGGATATTGTTGAAGGTCTTGACTATCAGAGAAGCAATATATTTTCCCAAAGACTTTCTGATCCATTCCAAATTGTTTAGAAAATTATACTGATTTTATTTTCCTTATCTTCTTACTCAAAGACCTCATCTCTATTGCATGACTTTCCATTCGAAGTGTCCCTACATTTCTTTTTCTACACACACACACACACACACACACACACACACACACACACACACACACCCCTCAGCTGTAATACCACATTTTACCATCAGTGGCCGCTGTTGGCCATCACCCTGCTATGTAAGACATTTCACAGCTGAGGCTGTGTGTACCTAAGGAATCAACATTATAAATCAAAAATAATTTTCTGTGTTTATTTTGGAGATATTCAACACAGCATGGCTCTTTCCACTTTCCACTGCAGAGGATAAGAGTTGGGAGTACTTAACAGCAGTATTGTACGGGACCAGAGGGAAAGATTCTTCCTCTGGCAGCTCAACTGGCATGTGTTCCCTCAGGGTTACTGTGATAAACATCAGCTACCTTCCACTCACAATCTGAGGTTTGTGAACAGCCAGAAAATTCCCTCAGAAGGAATAATTATGTCCTTTTAACACACATGTAAGACAAACACTTTCTCTTAAATATGTTGTGTGTTGACTGCAAAGTAGGTTTACTTTCCTACTGCAGAAGGAGGGCACAGAAACTTGATGGAGCAGAGACACTAGCAGGCAAAGAAAAAGCAGGTGACCCCAAATTCCCTCAACCAGGGGCAATACTAGTTTGCTACCCATGCCACCATGCAGAGATGAGGGTGAAGAGCGTGGATGGAGTCAGTCAAATACTTCATCTTATCATAGCCAAAGCAACCCCAAACATGTCAGTCCCTGGTGTTAGACCAGTTTCCTCTCTGGAGGGAGGGAATAGCATTTTTTATCTCATGCGTCTGTCCTGAGAACCAAATCACACAGCAGACTAATGTGTCTAGACAGCAGACAAGGCCCCAGTAGTGACATGCATTGCAGATGTTATTAGTACCGCTGCTACAACCTCTTCGACTCACGTCAAGTACAGCAGCAACTTCCTGAGGAGAACATAGTCTCTGCCTGGGGATTCTCTCTGCCTAGGTAGCCGGGGAAGGATGGAATGCTGGGAAGTTAACATTTCCGGGAACAGCTCTCAGCCCATCATGTAACTAAAGAACTATTTCCTTACCCTTCAGCAACACAGCTCTGAGACTTATTCTGTGGTGGTGTCTGTCAAAAGTACCCATGGTGTGCGCCCCATCCATCCACTCTGGTAACCCACTCGCTAAATGCACTCTCTGTGGGCATCTATCACTTCCTCGTTTCATTTTTTTACTTCTCAACCGAAGTTTCCTGGGACTACCTCCAAGATAAACCACTGGAAGGCAGAATCATGTTTTGAGAGAGAATCCATCCTACACAGTATCTTTCACGATGTAGACAGTAATGTGGAAAACTGGGTTTACAATAAAATGTTCAATTTAGTAATGGAACTCAACCTCTTTTCAGCCTCCACCCCTCCTCTTCACACTTCCAGGAACTCACTGTCCACCCACCGCTTACTGGCAGTCATTATCCATCGCGTGCTCTGGCGGTGCAGCCCCCGGTTTTGTTTGGTAAGCCGTCGGTGGTGTTCATCTCCTCTCTGATTATGTCTTAAGTTTCATACCTCGGGCAAAAGACCCTTCAAACCTGGTTCCACCAACCCTTTAGCCTCCCCTCTGGGGACTGCTGACCTTGGCCAGCGCGCTCTTCCCAGGACAGATCCAAGTTCTTTCAAAGGCACCTTCACCTGTCGCTGTGCTGTGTCATCGGTGTGTCTATCTGAGGCCGTAGGTCCTGCCTTGTTCTTCAAGACTGGGCTCAGACGCGCCCTCCTCCCAGAGGATTTCGCCACCTCCCTGGACGAGTTAGCAGGATCTTCCCCAGCTGTGAGCAGGAGAGCCAGCTCCTGGCCATAAGAAGTTCGCAGCCGGGTGAAGGAAGCGTATCAAATAAGCACACAGAAGACAAACTGAGCTGAGCTTTTGTAGACTCTGCTTCTTTTCCTCCTGCTGAGGTGCAGCTCCTCAGAAGTAGAAACCAGGGGTCTCTGAAAATATAGCTTCCCCAGCACTTAGTACACGTGCCCCACGGAGTCAGTGTGTACCCTTCAAGAACCAGGGCATCAAGGCCCAAGAATGGCTCGAGTATCTATATTGATATCGATATATACCTCCTATTTTTCACCCGATTGCATCTCTTTAAACTGCCACAAGGCAAATAACCCCATCATTTTTTTGCTGTCTTTGTTTTCTAGAAAATACAAGTTTTTCTATGAGTCCCCTTCTCAAAGGAACCAATATCAACAAAACCAAAACAAATGCCAACTACTGCCCCGTAAGAGCCACAGCCGGAGAGGCCGTAGCTGTTGGTCTTGGGGAACCAGAATAAAGATATATACTGTTCTGGTACAGAATTCTGTCCTGAAGCCTCTTCATTGGCCTCCGAAGGCCCAGGTGCTGACACTCAGCTCCTGGAGATGCCCAGAAAGAGCATCCTGACGGACTCCGGGATCTGGAGCCAAAGGCTTGGACTGGTCTGCTGGGCCAGCGGTCGGGTCTCTGCTTCTCGCCCTCCCCGCCCTCGCACCCAGAACCCGCGGTCCGGGAAATGGTCCCGCTCTCCGGCCGCCGATCCGAGCGAGGCCAGGCGACCTGTCTAGCAAAGGCGTCTCCAGGCCCAGACTTGCATCTCTGTCCTTTTCCAGGCGCCTGAGTCTGCGCCGTATTGAACCGAGTACTGAGCCTCCAGGGGAGGCCGAGGCGGCCGCGCGGGGCGGGTTTTATCCACGAGTCTTGGGCAAATCCGGTTCTAGGGCCGCTCCGGGACGCAGTCGGACCGGAGCCGGGACTGGGCCCGGGCCGCGCGAGGAGTGGCGGGGCGGGGCGGGGCGGGGCGGGGCGGGGCGCGGCTTCGGCGAGGATTACGGCGGCTGAGGACCGCGGCTCCCGCCCCGGCTGCAGCCATTGCGCCTCCGAGCGCCCCGCATTCAACAGGAGGAGCCCGCGGAGCGCTGAGTCCCGCGCCCGGCGCACCATGGCCAAGGAAGGCGCGGAGAAGGCGGAGGAGACGGAGCAGATGATCGAGAAGGAGCCGAGCAGGGAGCCCGCGGAGGGCGGCGACGGCTCGCATCGCCTCGGGGACGCCCGGGAGATGCGCGCCGTGGTGCTGGCCGGCTTCGGGGGGCTCAGCAAGCTGCGGCTGTCGCGGAAGAACATGCCCGAGCCGCAGGACGGCGAGCTCAAGATCCGCGTCAAAGCCTGGTCCAGTATCCGCGCCTTTCTCGCCTTCTTCTCGCGCGCGGGGCCCGACAGGGAGAAGGGAGGGAGGTGCCCGGCGGCGGCGGCGCTCCGTCAGGTCCCCGACCCTCGGGCCTTGCCCTCCCCACGCCCGCTGGGGCCGAGCTGGCGGCAGCTTGGCTTCGCGTCCGTAAGGACCGCGCAGCGGCGGCGGCGGCGGCAGCCCGGGGCTCTGACACAGCGCGGGAGCCGCTGCGGGCCGACTGTGCCCCGCAGCCCTTGGTGGAGTTCCGCGTGCGCGGTCTTGGTCGCACTTCCCCGGGCCCGGGGAGTTAGGAGCATCTCTGCCCCGTCACAAGTGGGAAAACCCTCTGTTCGGAGAGTGTGCCATTTGTCCGGGGCGCTCAGAGGCGCTCGCCGGCCTGGCCGCGGCTTGACGCTCGGCCTTCCTAATGTCCATCCCGCCGCGCGGATGAGGCTGGGGACCGCGTGCCGGCTCGGCAGTCCTCCCGCCCACGACCCCCACGGGTCTCCGCGGGGAGAACAGCTGAGCGGCGGCAGGATCTGCACCCTCCTCTGCTCCTGCATCCTCGGTGCGCCGGGGAAGGTGGGAACCCTGCCTGATGTGCCCTGAACTCCCGCGCGCATCCCCGGAGCGGCTCGCGCGGAGAGGCCCCGAGGTCCCCGTCCGGTTCCTCGCGGGGAAACTTCCCCAGACCCCGCCCCGTGGTGATGCCTGGGAGGCCTCTCCCAAGGCGCAGGCTACCGGGTCATTTCCCCAAGTTCCGGGGCGGGCTGGCTGGGAGATGATCGCGGGACCCCAACTCGGCAGCGACCCGAGAAGCTTGTAAGGACAACTGTCCGTGTCCACGAGCCCTCCTCACCTGGTCCTCAAAACCCAGCACGCACGGCGCCCTGCAGCAGCCGCTGCCAGCTCGCAGGTTCCTGGGTAGAATGGGAAACTCAGAATCAGGACCTAATCTAGGGCAAGAAAACTGCCAAGGAGATCCCCCGCCTTTGCCAGCTTGAGAGCAAAGGTAGGTTTCATTGGCCAGGTCGGAGGGCAGCTGATGAGCCGCGGGCACGGACCTTGGGTTCAGTCCTGCTGCATCGCTGGTCCCATCCGCTGTCTGGAGAGGCCAGGCTTTCGCACATAGGGGGGTCAGGCAGATCTTTCTGTGACTCCAACTGAATCTCTGGGACAGCCCGGAAGGCAGAGTGCCCATCTGCCCTCCCCCTCCAGCCCCAGGGCCTCACTCAGTGTGAGGCACAGGCTGTGTCATGAGTAAGATATCACTGGATGAACAGTATAGATCGACGAAAGAGCTCGAGGGGGATTGTTGAGCCATTTCCCTCACGGGTAGAGCTTCTGCCTGATACAAATAAAACCATGTACGGATAAGTCTGGCCTTAAAAAAGTCAAATAATGGTTTGTGTATACACTAATAGTATGCATGTGTAGAATTTATGATGAATGGGATTTAGCATTCTTATGTCAGAGTCTATATTCAAAGAATAAAATGTTGTAGCCACTATTTTTTTAAGAAAAGAGCCTTTTGCAGAGCTGATCAGTGTACTCTCCACCCTCCGCATTCAGAAGCTTATGCTACAGTAATTGCAGAAATGCTTATAGAGACTGAAAGATTTTGAAATAATAACTGTCAGGGTGAAGGCCAGGAGACTGATTTTCCAAAGCCAGACATACAGCTCTGTTCTCCGGTAGAGAACAGTGCACTTGGCATGCGCGTGCACGCGCGCACTCACGCACCCCCCCCCCCCCACTACATAGCCCTCGTTTTGTTAGTTTGGAAAGCCACACGGACATGGGGTACAGTATCACAAAGAGCCCCAGTTGATGTTCCGTTTGCAAAGCTGGACGCAGAGTTAATCGGGTTTTCAAGGAAGGACAGAGCTCGCCTGTGAACGTGACCCACTGGGCCCTTTTACCTCCCCTGCGTTGGGATTGGCTGACCAAAGACGTTCATTGATTGTTAAGTTTTAGCCTTGGGATCCAGGATGATTCATTCTGTATTTTCATGAGTCAACGGATGGCCTCATGGATGAAGGTCCCCCCTTGATCTGATCTTTATTTTTAATGGAAACCTTTGGTCATCCAATAAGATCTGTCTTTTGCTTGGAACTAAAGCGTATACTTCTGAACTGCAAGGATGGCCTATGCTGATTACTCTGTAAATTTTCTGAAAACAAGAGAAAATTCAGGAGGAAATACATATATTTTATCTCACTCACCCTCTCATTCATAAGTAGATGAAGTAGATATTTTTCCTGAAATACAGGAGAACAAATTGAGGCCTGGGGACGTTAAGTTACTTGATAGAAATTTCACACAAATAGTAGAGCAAGAATTGAAGTCTGCTCCTCCCTAAAGCTCTGCTGTTTTCTGTTTATTCCATTTTGTTTCCCTTGCTGGAAAAGTCAGAAGAAATATAATTCTCCTCTCTGGAACTTTGACGTGCATGTTTTTCTTTCATTCTTCAATAATATGGATTCATTGCCTTTTTTGCGTATGGCTTGAGGGGACTTTTTTCTGGCTCTTCCCAGAGTAAGATAGTTTTCACCAGAAAGTAGAGACACGACTAAATGCAGCACAACAGTAACTGCTGGTCAAGCAGAGGTGGGAAGGACAGCAGAACTTCCTGTCTAAAGAACATCAGCTTGGCGGGACTCTCTTTGCTCATTAGTCTTGAACAGTTTACACAGCACAGGTTTGAGTGGCCAAGTGGAAGAAGCATGTGGCCTTTGAAGCAAGATGGACCTGAGTGTTAGGTTCAGCCTTATTTCTTCCTGTCTCTGCGGGCTTGGTGGCCACGTCTCCATCTCTCCCAGCTTCTTGTGCTTTCTCCACATAGTGGGGATAATAAGCTAGTGACGGTGAGGAGGTCAGAGACAAGGAAGACACTGGCTTACACTCAGTAGTCGTTTTTGCGACTGTTGTCATCACTGCTCTTGTATCTATCCCTACATGGCACATGTTTCCTGGTGACCAAACAACTTGGAGCACCTGCTTTCAATCCCGCACACCCTATAGGCAGTGTTGCATCACAGCTGCTTAGCGGTTAGGAGTCAGACTTCCTGGACAAGGGTCCCAGTCTGCCGTCAGGTCTGGCTTTGTGGAGTCAGAGCCTCACCCGGGGATCCTTCTCCAAGGAGTTTGTTGCAGGACCGCTTTCAGGACATTGGGAAGAAGAGGAGCAGGCGAGGGCAAGCAGAGGGCTAGGCAAGGGTGTGGCTTCAACAGCTCTCAAGATACACTGCGTGTGTTCAGTCAGTCCCGGCCTGAAGCAAGAGCCAGGGAAGCATATTGTGGCGTGAGCTGCTTCCTGAGGTGGGTTTGGAGTCTCCAAGCAAAGATGCTTCTGCTTGCCTGGGTGCAGCTGTCTGAAAAGTGTGGAGGCTCAGAGCCATGAACAACCAACATCCCCAGAAGGGAGGCGCCACCTCTAGAGGGACCCGGTGAAGGCACAATCATGCTTTCTAGATGATGTTGACAATGTCGCCTAATTCCTCTAAATTTAGTTTCCTGCTTCATAAAATGGAGATAATAATAGTTCCTCCTTACTTAGTATTATAATGAAGTTGAATGAGATATAGCATTTAAGAACTTTCTGATGATGCTAGGCACATAGAAAGTGGCCAGTAAACGATAGCTGCTATTCTCTTAACTGTTGTTTTTGGTTGCCATGGATACCCCATATAGTCTTCCATTCAAACTGGAACACTGTTTGAAGTGAAAGGAGCACTACGGCTTACTCTGGAACAGCAGCAGCAAACTAGAACTGTCCTAGGGGAACCGGGGTGTGGGGTGCCCCCTGAGAGGGTCAAATCTCTCGCCTTGCTGCTCTAAGTCTGCTCCCAGAGGAGGGAGTTTCTCTTGGACAGGAGCTACTAGCCTTGGGGTTTGGCTGAGGGTCTCCTGCTTGGGCTGCAGGAATGTATTTAAGTGGCCATTAACAAGCCGTGTCTCATTTGTGGCTCACATTGTCTTGGGGTGGAAAGGCACTAATGGATCGGGGACATTTATTTTCCCAGAGTGATTTATAGTAAGAGGCCATATGAAACTGCTGGAAAGAGACCAATTGGATAAAAAATGGTTCCTTCCAGTCATGGCTCCATTGGCTGATCTGAAAATATGCTGAGGGCAGGCCATGGTAGAAGACAGCCGTCAGACTGGTGGGGGTCTAATGTATCTTGAGGACTGGAAGAAGCAACGAGCATTTGTTTGGCTGTTGTTATGGGCAGAGAGCTGAGGTGCATGTGCGTAGTGTTCTGTTTTACTCATCTCAATGGAAACACAATTTGAGGAGTTGCTGCTTCCATTTTAAAGAGGTAGTCTATGAAAATCCAACTGTAGCTTATTTCTGTTTTCTTTACACGTACTGAGAGTCAGAAGATACTATCATAAAGGTACACAACACTGAGAGAGGGAAACAGGGACAGAGATATAATGAGAGACAGAGACAGACTCAGACAGAAACAGAGATGCAGAGAAAGAATCACAAATGCACTGAATTTGAAATAGAACTGATAAGATTCAAAATTGCATGATGCTATCCAAGGTAAACTATGTGACCATTGTGTTTCTACACCACATCTGTTTTCCTACACTTCCGAGGTATGGAATGCATTGAGGATCCACTTAGAATTCAGTTGCAATGAGTATTGACCCCAGAATACTTGTGCCGATTAAACACAATCACTACTTCTTGGAATCACCCACAGCATTGGAGTTCTTTCCACACCCTCTTCTGCTGGACTGGCCCATTGTTACACTGGCACTGCCCTCATATAATATAACATTAAACTGTTATTAATAAGGTTGCTGCAATGCAATATGGCCAGTGATATGCCCTGTATTTATTCAAACACGCAAATGGAATCCTTTAGGTTAAGTGACACAGATGTTTGCAAAACTGTAAAATTGCTTAGAGGATCTAATATCCAAGCCAGGAGACAGTCCAACATGGAGATGGAAGTAAAGTGTTCTGAGTCACTTAATATTGGATGGAGGTGTCAGGATTTGACAGGAAAGGATGACTCTGGGGTGAGTCACTTTTGAGCCTCCTTTGAGAATGAGAAGATGGAGCTGCTAGCTCAGGGATCTTGGTTATTTACCGAGCTTTATATGTCCTTATTAACTATACCCTCGACTGGGATGGTGACATCTGCCTTTTACCCAGTAACAGAATGGATTTCTTGTTCTCCAATAATTTGCAGAAGAAAAGAAACTCCGAATCCAGTGGTTCTTCTATTGCACAGGAAAAATCAGCATTTTTTTCCTCAGCATCAGATCTCAGTGATTCTACTTAATCATATTACTCCCTTGAGAATATTTTCATCTCATTATCAGTAGGGATGACTTTCTGTCTTTAATCTCCTTCTTATATGCCTTCTCTTTCTGTTTGTATCTCTACATACTCATTTCTTCCTCCTAATTTTCCCATTATTGTAATTTTAAAAAATTGATGCACCCTAAAGAATAATCCCACTAATGGAAACAATAATTGGTAAAATTTATGGTCGAGGAGAAACACTGAGAAATTGGAATTTGTTTTAATAATGTTTTATGTGGAATAGGATTCATCCACGTGGAAATAATTTCAGTGAAGTAAAAATGAAGTAAATTGCAAATAGCTTAACAATGCCATTGGGAACCTTTTAATTTGCTGAACGTCACTTACATTGCCCTCATTTTGACGGCTTTTTTGTAAGGGGCATGTCTTAGAGAAGAAAACTTTTGGGGGGTCAGAGATATAGAATGAAAACTAATCCTGGTTAAGGAGGAAGCTGCTGAAGCCAGAGCAGGGACGAAAGCGATGGGCCTGTTCAGAGAAGGTTCATTTACTTGGCTGCAGGACAGAGGCCCTGTGGTGAGGGGCCAGTAGCTTTGGTCTGAGCTGAGGGAAGATGGGTAGGGAATTCTCTGTCCTCCGGAAAGTGTCTAGTTTTGGGGCTAGAATGAGTTTGGGGAAGTTTTTTAGCTCTGTAAGTGTTGCCGTGCTTACAAAATAGAGACGAAACCTTGTAGAACACCTGGCCTATACAGTATTGGGTTCTTGTAAACAACTGCTAGATCACAGTTAGAGGGACAGTCACCAGTCAGGTGTGGGTGGCACGTGACAGGCAAAGGGGATATGGCTGAGTGTTCACCCCACCCTCCACTGGCAGCGTCACTGCAGTGACAAAGCCTATTACGCACATCAGCTTGGCGCCTGGTTTTTACCCTCCCAAGAGGCAAGAAGCACAAGGACCATCATCCATATTTTCTAAGAGAGGAGACAGGGATTCAGACATGGAGCTGAGATGCTCAGATGCTAAATCTGCCTCACTGTAGCTGTATGATCCTGAGCAGAGAGCACTTCCAACTCATCTTGGCAAGACTGCCCTCTTGTCAGGACTGTTAGGAAGATGATGTACCTCGAACATAGTCGATGCCCAGGGAAACTTTTCCTGCCTAAGTCGAGCTGGCCGTCAAGACAGAACCAAGACTTGAGTTGGCATCTCCTGGTGCTAACCCCGTAGTTCTCCTATAAAACTGAACTGGCAGCTGGGGGCAGGTGCTGGCTTTTGAATCTTACTCTTGGCATTGGGAACAGACCTGGGAAGCCCTCTGCATGCACAGGGCTGGCAGAGGGACTTCTGTGACAGCAGGTGTGAGGACAGACAATCGAGCCTTGAGAGTTTGGTTCCCTCCCATTGGAAGGAACTAAGACCCACAACCTTGAGTACATCACTGACATTCAGTGCTGACAAAAAAGCTTACCCAGGCACTAAGAAATAGCACTTTTATGCCCCAGGATCCTGCACTTCTTCCAAAGAGGGATTCTTTTAGACATTTTGGCATTTGTTATAGAAGAAATAGTTTAATTAGAAGGCAAGAAGAGATTCTTTATAGCAAAGGGCAGCAAGCCTGTAATCTCAAATTAGTTTGATTCTTCTGTGTGTGATCTCATACAGGAAATCAGTTGGAGCCATGGTATTAAAATAAGTGAATCTTATGTTTCAAGGCCTGAAGACAAAATCAATGCTCCGTGGAAGGAGCTATTTCATCTTTAGAGTAGTGTTTTCTTCCTAAGTGGGTAGAGTCAGCTTCTGTCCATCAGGCTTGTTTTGGCTGTAGCCCCTCCAGCTAAGCCTGAACCCCACCCTTGCCTGGGAGCCAGGCACATGCTAAACAGCACCTTCTCACACCCTTAGCAAGCTAGAGCCATGGGTCTTGTTACTCTTGACTTCTCTAAATGATTGGGGCTCCCCAGGGCTCAATGCAGGACAGTTATCTTCTGTGCAAGGAATAATAATGGCTCATTTCTCAGACTGGCGCTGACTGCGAACCCAGACTGAATGGAAGCTTTTGCTTATAAAATAGTCACTGTTGGAAGTGGAACAGGCCTGGATTCAAATCCTGGCTCTGATGCACTTAGCAACCTGTATGGCCTTGGGAACAACACACTTTAGTCTTTTGAAACCTCCATTTGCTCATTTCTCATAGGTATGCTAAGAGTATCTCTGGGGTAGTAATTTTTATGTAAAGATAGAAAAATGCTTAATAGTGATGTTGAAATATGTAATATTTGTTGAATGAATGAAACCTGCATCATATACTATGTGTGCAACAGAGATTTTTTTTTTTTTTTTGTACTGGGGATCAAACCCATGACCTTGTGCTTGTGAGGCCAACACCAGAACCACTGAGTTAAATCTCCAGCCCAACAGACACTTTGGGTAGGAAGAAGATGCAGAGAAATAGGACACTAGAAAAGTTTTTGAATGGAGTCTGCCATTCAGATTCGTGAGTTTCCGTACGAGGATCCAATACTCTAAAATCAAAAGTAGTTGAAAGAGGATGTATCACCATGTTATGTCCCGGGAGGAGCAAGATCAGTTCCTGGAGGAACCGTAGAGGGAGCAGAACCACGATACACTATGCTCCTCCTGTGTGTACCAAGCTTACACATCTTCAGTGGGGGAACCGGTCCATTCCTCCCTCACTTCTCTTCCTTATTTGGCCATGCTGGCCATCACCACGTATTTGGAGTCTCCTAGGCTCTTTCCTACCTGTCTCCTCCTCTCCTACTTCCATCCTTTCTTTCCTGTTGGGTTAATTTATGAGTTTCTACTGATAGGAGGTTTCTTCTTGAGACTGAGAGCAGCTGAAGCCTTTAGCTCCAGCTGCTGTGTACAATTTTAGCAAGGATCAGCACAAAGAGCTTCTTTTCTCTTAATTTTCATGTCGGGGAAGGAATTTTATTGGTCCTTTACAAATCACCTACGTGTTCCTGCAGATTTCATCTCAGCCCAGCCCCTAAAGCAATGGAAAAACTGAGAGTGACCATATTTTTGTTTCATACCTTCTACTGCAGCCTAAAAGAATTGGGGCATCATGATTTATAGCCCACTAGAACCGTATGTTGTGTGTGTGTGTGTGTGTGTGTGTGTGTGTGTGTGTATGTGTGTGTGTGTGTGTGTGAAGGAGGAGATAGTGCTGTAAAATCACTGAAGGAAAATAATCATAAGATAGGAAGGGTGATAAAAAATTATGTTGAATGTTTAAATTGTTTGAAAATATTTACACACTACTATTAATCATCCTCAGAATATTCCCCTCATTTCAAAAACACTTATCTCATCATTCTTGCCAATACCTAAAGCAGTTCTGGGAGTTCTCTTTCCCAAGTGTCTTTAGTTGTTGCTTTCACAGCTGTCTTGATGTCCTGAATAGGTTGAAGACATTTATCTTTTGTGGTCATTTTGACTTTGAGGAAGAGCCACAGATCCCACGGTGCAAGGTCTGGTGAATAACGTAGATGTGGACACACAGAAATGTTTCTGTGAGCCTGCCTTTCCCATGGATGCCAGTCAGCAGTAGCATTTGCTATGCATTTTATCATCCCCTGTAAAGACAAAAAAAGGACCTCCAGAAGTTTGATGGCATAAATGTGTTTGAAGTGAGGGGGAGTATTTTGAGAAGAATTAATGGCAATGTGTCTAATGTGTGGGAATAAGAAGCACACGGATTGATCCCTGTGGTAGCCATCACAGGCAGACAGAAGGCAACTCCATTCCCTGTCTTTGCATCTTATACTTCTCGGCACAAAGTTAACAAATCTCACTAAACAACATAGATAATATTTTCTACTTCAAGGTTCATCATCTTTCAAATCTCTTTGGTAGTTTGGAAATTCCAGGAACTTTATTATCAATTAATTACTGCATGGCAAGAATGGCGATTGATTCACAGTAGGCACTCCATCAGTGGGAGTGAGAAGAGATAGGCTGAGTAAATATATTACTGACTTATCCAAATAGTAAATGTGATAGCAACCTCGTAATAGAACAGGTGGCTTTTCGTGTTGAGGGTGACTTCAGGTTCCCCTCCCTCATCTCAGCTTTCTCCAACAAGAATCCTATTTCTCTCCAGCATTTTCCCCAACCAGAAATCTAATCTCTCCTAAGACTGCCAACTTGCATGTCTTCAAGCATGAGCTTGGAAGAACACTGTGTTGGCTTTCGTTCCCTGTGCTGAAACAGCTGAAAATTTATTTTAGCTCATGGTTTCAGAGGTTTCAGTCCAGGGTGGGCTCTCAGAGGCTCAAACATCATGGAAAAAGGGAATGGTGGAAAGAAGTTGCTTGCCTCATGGCAACAAGGAAGAGGGGGACAGAGAGAGAGAGAGTGTGCGTGGGGCCAGAGTCCCTTATGACCTTTAAAACCAAGTTTCCTATGACTTACTTCCTCCTTACCCTCCCCTCCTAATAGCCTGTTCAGCTATAGACTCCTCAATTGATTGATCCTTTGGTAAGACAAATGCTCTCAAGAACCAGCCACCTTTCCAGCCCCTCCTGTGAATACTGTTGCACTGACAAGCCCTCAAATACTTAAGTCTGTATGGGACATTTCACATTTAAACCTTAACAAATGCCGCAGGAACTATTTTTCTTCTTAATACAATCTCTTTTTTTTGAAAGCTGACATTCAACTTTGTGTGTTCTGTAATAACTACTTCCCCTAGGCTGGGAAGTGTGAGTCTCTGACTTCTCAACATGCTTTGTCATTTCCTCCTTATTGATATCTGGCTCCATTGGTTGCTGGAGGCCAGGGCTCTGAGAGACCACCCCTATGCGGCTTCCGATGACAGTGACTGCAAGGACACTCACCTAGGCCTTCCTGCCATGATTGTGAGCCTTATACCCCTCTGCAGTGGGTGGTAAAGCAAAAATTGTAATGAAACAGTATTTCTCTGATTCTGCCCCCACCATTCCTTGGTGGAATCAGACCCCCTCCCCACCTTCCACCTTTCAGTAACTCCAGGAACTTGGAAGTTTCCCAAAGGTCTGTCCTGGATGTGAAGAAACCCAGTTCCCTGGGTTCCCTGTGGATTCTGACCCTTTCCTGTCACTCTGTTCTATCCTCCACCATACCCTAAGGCTTCCCCAAGTGTCTTCCTTTCTTCACCACTGGGTAGAGTCAGCATCCTACTGTTTAGCGTTGATAGAAGTATGTTTTTATTATTTATTTTTATATAGTCATTATTATAGTAGGCTCTATTGTGTACTTTTTATGTGCTATAAGCATGACTAGGAGTATTCTATCAGGTCTCCATGATGCAGATAAAGAAACAGGATCAGACAGATGGAGAATTTGCTCAAGATTACACAGTTGGAAGACACGGCCAGGATTTGAACCAGAGTATGTCTCCCTCTAGGCCCCACACCTTCATTCTTTCTACGTTTGGTTTTTGTGGATTTGTTCTAGTTACAAAGTCCCTGGAATAGACAGGGGACCTAGAGTGGCCTCAAGTAGCAAGTACTGCTTTCAAACTCTAGCTTTTCCTTTATTACCATTGGCTTCTTCTACCAGGCATATATTCTCCCATTCACTCTTCTCTTAGTGTGAGGTTTGTGGTGGTTCCCAGAAGATTATTTGCTTTTTCTCATGCAAATAGGTACCCCTTGGGCAGTTGTGGATCTACATGGTCTGAGTCCTATGACTCTGGTGAACTCAGAGGATTCCACATGCTTCATCTCAGAGGATAGTGATCAGACTCTCTATGAAGTTACAGACTTTCTTTAAAAATCAAAAACCAACCCTTGACCAGGATCAGAAGAAATTACTTTTCATTCATCTAGGCCACAGCTGGTTCAATCAGCTAATGAGGAACTGTTCAGCCCACCTTTCCTATGGTTGGCTGAACGATTTTGTAATTAGAGTCTCTTTATCCTCCCAGCTAAACTCACTGAGGTTATTCTGATGAAGGCCTCTTAATAAACTCTGACTAAGCCTTTTACAGTGAGGACTAAGGATGTATCACACAGCTCTCAAGGCTGTAATCTCCCTGGATTAGTGCTATTAGGCTCAAGGACCTTTTCTGTCTGACGCAGGAGACAGTCCCTAACCTGAGGCTGTTAAGAAATAAGTAGAGGTGACTGTGGCCATCTCACCCACTTGAGCCTCACCAGCAGTGTTCGCAGGAAACTCTGCTCCCTCCCAATGCTCTTAGGATAGTTTTCCCACCTGTTCCTACTCATCTACTTTCCTCTTGTTTCCTTAAGATAGCTGGGCCTGTTGAGCAGAACCTGACTCCCCACCAGGTGAAGAGCAGTGTCACACCACAGTATTGTTGGACAACATCAAGGCTGGAGCCACTGCTGCTACGGAGAAAGTGTCCGAAGATTTGGTTTCCTGTTTATGTCCCTCCAACGCCTCCCTCTTGCTCCACACTCTTCTTGCTGTCTTTAAGCTCACTCACATTTCCGAGCCTGACCTTGTTCTCCATAGTCTTTTGCATCTGTCTTTCTTGTTTTTCATGTTCATGCTTCTGCCTACTAGGAGCAAATCTCTGCTATTTTCCACAGTACATCAAATCGGGCAGTTTCTGGTCTTTTCAATTCCCTTTTCATCATAACCTCAGTAGACATAAGGCTGCAACCCAAATATACTGAGAGGTGATTCCTTTAACACGAAGGAAGGAACTAAACTTGTATTATTGCTAGGTATTATCAACCTCCCATCTCCAGTGGAAAAAATCACCATTTGTCAGCATGTATGTGCCCTGTGCCTAGCATTGAACACCAACAGGTGGCTTCCTAGCGTACTCATAATCTACAGGAAAGACAATAGGATAGTGCAGCAGTTCATCTTAATTGTCCCTTTGACTAGACAGGTGATTGGACCATAGGAGTCCTGTATGTGTTCACTGAGGTTCACAGCCAGATGTGCTCTTAGGAGCTGGGGACACTCACAGGGTCACGGGGCTGTGCCTTTGGTGGGTCTGTCTCTTGTTGGCAATCCTCCTTCATGGTCTGCTTCTTGGATTCCAAGCAGGGAGCAGCTTCACTCTACTACTCCTTCCTCCACCGTGTTCCTGCCTTGGAGCCAGGTGATCATGGACTGAAACTTCTGAAACAATGAAGCCCATGAAACCTTTTCTTTATGTTGTGGGTATCATATATTTTATCTCAGCAATGGGAAAGTGGACTAATACATATTTCTGCTTCTTGAGCTCATGAAACTTAAGTATCAATTCACCAGCTTTTAAAGTTCAGTCCTTCAGTCTCACTAGGGGTGTTTCAAGTATCCTGTAACCCAAGGTAGCCAGTGGCTACTATATTGAACAGCACAGATACAGAATTTCCCTCAACAAAGGATGTCAAATTTGTAGATGGCAGGGCTAATATTTCCTCTCTCTCCTCTTTTTTTTTTTTCAATTGAAACAACTGTTTCATTAAAAATTATTTTTATCTGCAGCATTTTTAAGGAACTATTTATCATATTACAGCAAAAATGGACTTTTTCTAGGGGAATCCTGTCTCCCTGTGACCCCACAGAAATCAAACCATTGTTACTCTGTACTAGTGGATACTGTACAGTCTTTCCTACCATGGAGAGGTGGTTGTTGCTGGAGATGTGGAAGGAGAGCAAAAGGGACACTCATTCCCAAATAAGTCTTCCTTGTGAGAAGCAGCTGATCTGGTGAAGTGAGTTAGTAACTACTCTCTCTGTGCCCACTATGAGCCTTGTACAGCTGCCTCTTGTGGAGCTGGCATACTGTGTAGTTAGTTATTTGCTGATCTCTGAACTCCTGGGAGGCACTAATGTCCTTGTCACGGTTGTAATATTATTGCATGCAAAGCCCCAAAACACAGAGGGTCTGTTGAATTTAAATTGGCTGAGATTGAATGTTCTATGGAGCCAATCACTGCTAAGCACCCGTTTGAAGTCGATGCTTTGGTCAACATCAAACACAAAGCATAGAGATGTTAACCTTCTCAGGAAGCACCACAGAAATAAATACTCCTGCTGCACCCCCAGGAGGACCGAGAGCAGTAAATAACTCCAAGTCCCGGATCTGAAGTGTTGGTCTTGGCATCGAGGAGAGCTTGTTTTGGACCCATTTGTTTCTTTTTCTGTTGAGAACTGGCTCTGGATATTTACATTCTCAATACGTCTCCTTGGCCATTTTGTTCTATGTTGGAACTACTACTAACGTGTTTTCTGAATGCTAATTTGGACATCTGACCTGAATATATGTCCTCTCTCCAGTGCAGCAGCAACAAAGGACTTGTACAACCATATCCCAAGCTGTATGGCCCACATTGTCACTACATGCATTATGGAGGAAGCACTGAGTGGGACAATGACAGCAGCATGATTTTCTTTTCTTTCTTTCTATCTTTCTTTTTTTTTTGAGACCGAGTCTTGCTTTGTAGTTCAGGCTGGCCCTGAGCTCAGCCTCAAACTCATATCACAGCAATCCTCCTGCCTCTGCCTCCCGAGTGCTGGGATTACATGCATGAGCCATCACTCCTGGCACTGTGGTATGTGGTGCTGATTGTTGCTGGGCATGAGTCTCCACACCAGTATGGTATGTGGTTACCGGGGAATCGAACCCGGGCCCTTGCGCTTCCAAGACAGGCGCCAGAACCACTGAGCTAAATCCCCAGCCCCAGCATGATTTTCTTAATAAGTGAAATGATTATGGAAAAAAATCAGATGGATCAGTGAACTTCCTGTATCAGATGGTGGGAGGGGCTTGATTACCTAAAAATAGGGTTACAGGGGCTGGGCAGGGTTACGTGCAGCCAGACCCCATGGAAGCCAGTGATGGGGAGAAGGGAGACCCCTTTCCATTGGAGCCCCAGTGGCTTCTGTATCGTTTCAGTCATTTTGGACATTTCTGGCTGTACTCCAACACGAGGCCCTTTGAGATCTGCATAGAAAGTGGCCGTGTTTTGGACAGTGAGGATTTTCCTTTCTCCCAATTTTGAGATAGCAAATTGGCTACTAGCACAAACCAAGAAAGTCAAAAACATGGTGAACAAGATTGTCCTTAGGCGGTTTCAAGTTACCAGTTGAAATTAAGAAACAGCAGCCGCAGCTGTAGTTTTTTTCTTAGGAAATGAGGAAATGAATCCAGCATCTGCTTCTTTGACCCCATGTGGATTGGAGTTAAGTGCTTTGATGAGCATATTGTCAGCAGGACAAGAGCAGAATAAAGAAAGGCTCACGTTTCCTTGCCGCTCTTGCTCGGTCAAAGCCACACCTCAGATCTGCCAGCCTCTTCTCAGAACTGGCAGAGGCTGCCGTGGATGGTGGGGGTGCTAGTGCCCACCTGGTGGAGGCTGGACGTCTTCCCAGCTGGAATTTGACTATGTTTTCCCGAGTGACCCCTCTCCTCCAGAATTCTGCCACTTTGCACAGACACTCTCTGCTGCTTCTCACAGCTTTCCCAGGCAGTACACCAACCCTGCGTGGGTTTTGGTAGTGCACCTGCCTGCTCATCCTTTTCTGTGCTCTCTCGCCCTTAGTGTCTGTTACTTTCTTGTTTCTTTAATTCCACCATTTCTTTCTCCTCTCATCCCTTCTTATCTTGTCTTTTCTGCTTCCACATCATTAGTTATAAGGACTAGTAGGTCTTTCCTCCTCAGGGACCACTTTGTAAGCCTCATGAGTGTTCACCACCAGAGACACCTGCCCTGTAACCAGGATGAGGAACCCGAAACAGGAGATCATAGCGCCCCTCCTGCAGTGGCTACTGGGGTGTGCTCTTTCAGGGGATCTTGTTCCCTGAGCTCCTGGGAGGAATGGCTGCTGACTTCGCATGTCTTGTCTGCTGGTGAGGAATTGCTTTCAGATGAAGGAGGCCTCAGTGCCCAGGACTGTACCCGCTCCCTTGGAGCAGCCCACAGCTGGTTGATACCGGACACCAAGCCAGGCCACTGCCTTGACTCAGATGTCTCAGGGGTCAGACTAGTGCCACAGTTTTCCATGGATGATGTGACCTTTTCATTCATAGATCAGATCCCTCCCTTCCCAGCCCGTCTTCTCTCACACCCATCCGGTGTTGTCCCAGAACACTCTGCCTACATGCATACCTGTCTCCTGGGAAGTTCCCTGACCTTCCACACTCTCACTGTGTGATGATGATGCCGGTGGTGAGAGCAGCTTGCACATACTGAGCACTTAGTGTGTGCAGATGACATTCAATCCACACAGACACCCTGTGGTGGCTACATTACTATCTCACTTTTTGAGATTAAAAAAAGAAAAGAAGAAGAAGAACTGAGGCTCAAAAGATCAAACAGCACACTTAAAGAGAAGCCAGAATGTGAAAGCCAAGGATCCACATTTTGGTTTTGTGATTGCAAAGGAGCACCAGGACGGTCTTGGGGAAGAGCTCGATGCAGGCCAGGGCTTTGACATCCTGGCTCCCTGGTGTCTAGTGCATTTCCGGGGGTGGGGAGCACTCTGCCTCCACCTTCTCAGAAAGCACTTCTCACATCGTGTTGCAGTCAGCTTTTCTGATTCCAGTCCCAAGAGAATTTTAAATTTGTTAAAGTTTGATTTCCCAGGTGGAAACCAAATCCTGCTCAGTATACAGCAAATGCTCCATGTGCCGTAGAGCAATGTTGGCCTTCATAGTGGGAAACTGGGTGGCGATTGATCAAAGGGAGAGAAAAGTACAGTAGCCAAGAGCAGGGGCTTTGCATTCATTTGCTCACTGTCACACCTCGGCCATGTGAGCCTCACTGTGCCTCGATCTTGTTCTCTCTGAAACAGAAATAATACTACTTGTCTTTTTAAAAAATGAAATGATGTCATTCATGTAAAGCACTGAGCATTGCCTGACCCACAGTAAACACCTGTTATCTGTTAATTACTAACTACAAGTGAATTCCTTTTCTGCTCATGCTCCATCATCAGAAAAGTCAGCATAGAGGCTTCTGATTTTGATAGCTTCCCAAGGCCCCTGCAGAAGTCACAAGGCTCTGTAGGAAAGTCTCCTCAGAACTCTTCTTGAATATTTCTGTTCATGGGAGTAGCTGGTCTGGGGCTACTGTGGAGGCCTTTCATGTCCATTATGGCATTGAGAATGTCCTTGGGCTAGAGAGCTGGTCAGAGCTGGGGCCAAGATGTGGACATTTAGAGAAAAAAGAGTAGTGGTGCCAACACGAGGGAAATGATGTATAGCCCACAATGGTAATCAAGGCCAAGATCATTCCCTACACACAGCAGTTACTACCAAGGGGACATGGGACTGATGCCATCCCCTACCCAGAATAAGCGTTTCTAGTCTTCATGATGTACTTACTATGCAGGAATTCAAAGTGTCTTATATATATATATATATATTTAGGTTTTTTTGAGACAGGGTCTCGCTTTGTGGTTCAGGCTGGCCCTGAGCTCAGCCTCCAACTCACATCACAACAATCCTCCTGCCTCTGCCTCCCAAGTGCTGGGGTTACAGGCGTGAGCCACCACGCCCAGCACTGTGGTATGTGGTACTGGTTGCTGCTGGGTGTGAGTATCCACACCCAGTATGGTATATGGTAACCGGGGATCGAATCTGGGTCCTTGCGCTTGCAAGACAGGTGCCAGAACCATTGAGCTAAATCCCTGGCCCCTGTCTTAGAGATATTTAATAGAATGATAAGAACTCAGAAGTGTAAGAAATACCATGACATCTTTCACATTCTTCATAAACACTTTCAGGCACTAGATGTGGCATCCTGTCCAATATTTTTATCAGCACCTTGGACCTAAAAGTCCATAGCATGGTAACCACATATTCAGAGGATTCAATCCAGAACAGTGAGCCAATTTTTTGGATGAAAGAATTGAGATCCAAGAGACAGACAAATTGGAATGCTGAACCTAATTTAATAAGGCCAAATTTAACAAGAGTAAGTACAGTCCTCTGGAGCAGTATCAAAAAGCTCAACCATCCTAGAGGACAATGAGAAAGCTTTTCATTTTCATATCTGTCTAATGATCATCTATTAATTTTTACCTTATTTCATTGCAAAGAGGACTTGAATTAGTTTCAAAAGAGACAGTAAATCTGAGGTTCTCTCATCCTGACCCCCAGGCCTTCAGCTCAAGCATCACTGGGAGAATCGCTAGATATGCTAACGCAGAGACTTTACCTAAGACAAGCTATGTCAGTGCTTTGCCACTGAGTCACACCCCGAGCCCTTTAGCTCTTTTTAATTTGTGTGGGGATGTGGTCTAAGTTGCCCAGATGGGCCTCGATCTTGTGATCCTGCTACCTCAGGCTCACGAGTAGCTGAGATTGTGTGTGGTGCCATGACCAGCTCTACATTTTAACACACCCTTGTGGGAATTCTGATTCACAGTCAAGTTTGAAAACTGTTGTATACACTATACATTTTTTTTAAAAAAATGTAAACCCCAGAGAATTCAGAAGTAGAGAGGGAGTTAATCCTTAAAATAACAGATGCCACAAGTTTGGCTCAGAGGAACCTTTGACAATGCAAAGAAAAAATTGCCAGCTTATACACTATCTGGGCAATCTGTGTGCTGAAATTTAAAGAAAAATTCTTCTTCCTTCCTAAGGGAGCAAACATAGATTGTAACAAATCACACGCTCGTCTGTATCTGACAGTGAGAAAAATAATGAGTTTCTGAAGGTTATTTCTCTGACAGTCTTTTTCTTAATTGGGCCAGTGACAGGGCAAGACTTGAGATTTCTATTGAGCATAAAATCAAAATGTAAAATGGCTCTTTGGCCTCGGTCTATAGGGAAGTAGGCTGCAGGAAGAGGGAGATTTTCATCATGATGTTCTGTGTGTCACATTCTGACAGTGTTTGATTCTTCTGGTCAGGCCGTGCTGAGGTCATGCACCACCTGACAGGAGAACCAAACGCCAATCCTAAAAGCCTTCCTTATGAACAGCCCTGCCTTCCTTTCACCAAAAGAAAAGACAAGGGACCTTTTCCACAGCTACCTGTCACCCTTTTGAACAGCTATTTTTTTTATTTTAATTTTTTGAGATAGAGCCTCACTATGTTGCCCAGATGTCTCAAACTACTGGGTTCTAACAATCTTCCCACCCCCCTTTCTCCACAGCAGCTGTGCCCGGCTTAATGAACTCCCTCCACGGGCCAATTTTCATCTCACGTTAGAAGGTTAATAAACTATAGCTGGGCTAATTGGTTTGCATTCACTAAGCAGTGTCTTTTAAGAAATAATTTGTATCTTCATTCGAGATTATTACCATATTAAAAATTAACACACCCCAAACAACAAGCTGTGGGCCAAAAAATACACAGCAGTTTATGGCGCTTTATGGATAGCAGAGTAACAGCCTAGTGGTCAACAGCGGCATCTTGGAATTCACATAAAAAGGCTCATCATCTCCATCCCAGGACATGCTCTCTGACCTTGGACAAGGTACTTTAGCCTCTCTTGGCTTCGTTTTCCTTTTGTATGAAATGGAGATTCCAGTGGCCCAGATCTCAATACTGAACAGTAACTCATGAACAGTGTTGGCTTTGGCAGAACAGAAAATGAAAATGACAACATTTTTCATGATACTTTACAGGCTGGCATCCCTTGGAATGACTTTCTAGGTTCAGAAAAGAAAGGAGAGACACCAAACTAGCTTTCAGCTTCTACATAGGTCCTATGCATCTGAGCCAGTGACTTTTATCAAGACTGTCAGCATTTTTCCATCTCTAACTAAGCTTAGGGACTGATAATATTCTTAGCAGAGCCCATAGGGTGAAGGGCCATCAAGGGAAGAGACACAACCAAGACACCCCATGGACTGATGGCAATGTGGGGACTGAAGCTCATGCTCCCACTTCTTATCTTTCCAGTGTTTCCTCTTACTCTTTTTTCTCTTCAGATTAAAAGTATTAATTTTAATAACATTTGATTTACTTGCATTTGATATTTTATAGTGTTATGAGGCATACAATAAGCACAGTGTTTGAGGACCTCGAGTCAAATCTCAGCTCTCTTGTGGGCTAATTGTGTTGTATAATTGCGACTTTGTCAAGTCAGGTTTTTGAGGTTTTTATTGTTTTTTTTTTATGTCGAGTCTTAATGTTCACATCTATTTAATGAGAAAAATAATATCTGTATATTTTGCTTCTCTTGGAATGTTACAATGTTTAATGAGACTTATCTGAAGGTACATTATAAACTGTGCTACACAAATACAAAAAAAGTATTTAAAAGCACTGTCCTCACATTTCCTGGTATTTTCTATGGCATGTCTGCAGATTCCTCATTCCCTGTGTTGAGTTTTTCAGGGTCCCTTTTTCAGCCCTCTCCTTTCACCCACTCAGGATGCTACATCTCAATAATAACCCTTGAGTTCTGGTTTCTGACTAATAAATTAGCATAGGAGGAAAAAAAAGTCTTATTGTATTATTAAAATTATACCCATCTTTAAAGAAAATACAATTACCTAGCAGAACATTTTGTCAAGTACTTTCTAACATTATTTTATGCAATGATCTCAAATGTTTAAGAGCCATGTAAACGTTAAGTAAGAAAGATGTATGAAGATCACCCCATGTGTGTTTGAGTCATCACTCATAGTCATTGCCATCTCCCCAAAATTTCCATAAAAAAGACAAACTTATCTTAGAGAATACTGCAGCTGTAACTGTTAATCTGTAGAATGTGGTGCACTCCAGTATTTTTTTCAATTTGGGTGAGAAAAATCAAAAAATTAAATAGACTGAAGTTTGAGTCATGAGTTGTGCTGTCCATGTGGCTTTGTCTTAATATCTCTAAACAATGTTACTTATTTAGTCTTGAAAAATAAAGGGTTAGTAATATTTGTCTCAGTGGGGTGACTGACTATGCTACTTGTATCTTTTGGTTTTGCGGGACAGAGACCATGCAAGTAACCTAGGCAAAGATGTTCGGTTATAAAGTGGTAAGAAATCACAAGGTACTGGAAGTGCAGAAGGCAAGATGGCGCTGGCCTCACTCACTCTGGGTCTGGGCCCGCTGCTTCCAGCCAACTCAGCAGTCGAAGTTTGCAAAGCCTCATCCTGGTGCAGGCTGCTGAGCTGACTTTTGAGTTTTCTTTTCTTTTAATTCTGCTACCTACTGGCCTTTTCTCATCCATTTCTTTTTCTTTTTTTAGGTTTTTTTTTTTTTTTTGGAGACAGGGTCTCGCTTTGTGGTTCAGGCTGGCCCTGAGCTCAGCCTCTAACTCACATCACAGCAATCCTCCTGCCTCTGCCTCCCGAGTGCTGGGATTACAGGCGTGAGCCACCACACCTGACACTGTGTTATGTGATACTGGTTGCTGCTGAGCGTGAGTCTCCATACCCAGTATTGTATGTGGTTACTGGGGAATCGAACCCGGGCCCTTCCGCTTGCAAGACAGGTGGTGGAACCACTGAGCTAACTCCCCGGCCCACCTCATCCATTTCTTGAAAGCTCAGATCAGCTAAGTCCTCCTTGTAGCTCAGTTCTGTCTTTTGACACCCTCTCTGTCAAGCTGTTCTCTGGCTTCATGATCCCATGTTGCACCTTCTGAGAGCACACACAGGTCTTGAACCACATCATCTGTTCATATGAGTGAAAGGACTCTGGCCACTCTTCCCAGACTCGGGGCACCTGTAGTGTGACAAGAGCCAATCAGTGAGAAGAGACAAGGAGTCAGGACCGTGGCCCTGGATCTGCCCCTTTCCCTGGATGGAGGGGAGAAATTCCCATGGAGAGAAATATGAAACTAAACCCTTATTAAATGTTAGCTGTAGCCATGTCAGGAGGAGGCCAGGCGCAGGCACTGTGAAGTAGGTGTGATGGAAGCCCTAAGGACACTCCATTAGGTATTCTCACTTCCTTGGTACTGAGACAAATGCTATAGCCCATCACTCTCTCAGGATGTACCTGCTTCCTAAAAATAGGGACATTTGCCATGACCTGTGGACCCACTGAATGGCTTCCTCAGGAAACAGGAAGCCACAGCCTCTGATCAAGTTAGTCTTAGCCTTTTTCACTGTGATTTAAGTGACTGGTTCTCCTCTCCGTTTACAATTACCAGCTCATTCATTTCGAATGGTGATTGGAGATGCCTCATTTAGCAGTGTAATAAGCGGGCTGCAGCCTTCAGGGCATTGGCGTGGGTGCGGAACTGTCAAGTAATCTCTTCTGGCATTTCTTCATCAGGGCCTTGGGAAATCACAAGTTTTCACACAAAGGAAAACACAGTGAGCTGAAATATGCATGGAATGAGATGCAGTGTTTGATTTGGGAAGCAGAAATTCCTTCTATTGTTACACAGTGATGCTTTATTTATTTGGTTGTGTTGGAAAATGGACCATTTCACCCAAGTGAAGTTTATAGATAGCAGGAGTTTTTCCATATCAGCTCTGAAACTATTTTTAACCCTCTTCTAACCAGTTTTCCTTAATATTTCACACATTCCTCACCTTCCTTGCTAAAGCCGTGCATCAAAAGGCTAATAGCCATTGAATACTAAGTGTTTACTTGGTACCCTGCTTAAGTACCTTCCCTTAATGTGCATATCATCCCTGTGAAGGAGGTAATGGGAGAAACCCCCATTTTACAGATGAGCAAATTGAAGCGCAGGGTAAAGAATCTTGTAAGGTTAGACAGCTTAGAAGGGATGGGATCAGGATTTGTACCCACGACTCCCCAGTCTCTTGAGAAAATGGTAATGTTGTTGAAGACTATTCGGCATAATAATTGTCTCAAACAACTACTCACTATCAAAGTAGACCCTTCAGACATCTATCCATTCCTTGTTTCAAAAAGGAACTACTACTCCTACTGGAACCTCTTTTTTCATATTCATGACTATTCCTCCACTCAGCAGATGGTACTAGAGTATGGATATACCATGACACTTGGGACCTATTACTTGCCAGACACTTTGGAAGGAAGGAAATGTGAGGCAAGAAGCTGCCGTCAAGGGGCCACCCAGATAGATGTGTGAGCTGGGCCAGATATGGTCCGTGGTAGGAGAACCTTGAGGTGTGATTTTTGACATTCCTCATTCATGTCCAAGTAAGGCATCATCCTGCCTTTATGACACTAAAGACATCAGAGAGTAGAAAGACAACTACAAGGGTGATCCAAACATACAATAAAAGTTTAGAATTTTTGAAATGTATTACAATAAAAGACCATTCTTCCCCCTCATCTGTTTCGAGCACATTTATCAATTGTTCATTCTACTTCCTGAAGCACTCCCGAAGTCCTCTTTATTTTTTTTTAATCTTTTTTGGTTTTTTGAGACATGGTCTCGCTTTGTGGTTCAGGTTGGCCCTGAGCTCAGCCTCAAACTCACATCACAGCAATCCTCCTGCCTCTGCCTCCCGAGTGCTGGGATTACAGGCGTGAGCCACCACGCCCAGCACTGTGGTATGTGGTACTGGTTGTTGCTGGGCATGAGTCTCCATGCCCAGTATAGTGTGTGGTTACCGGAGATCGAACCCGGGTCCTTATGCTTGCAAGACAGGCGGCGGAACCACTGAGCTAACTCCCTGGCCCCTGAAGTCCTCTTTAATGAATACATTCACGAGTTGTGATCCAGAATAAGGTAAATGCTCCTGCCAAGTGCCATTCAGTGGAAAGGCAGGATGATAAAAATATTACTGTTTATCTTCATTCACCCCATACACCAGATAGGACACTGTGCAACTTCTGGTTCATCCTCAAAATCAAAAAAGACCATGAAAGGTAAATATTTTGAACTGATTCAGGCAGCCACATTAGCACAGCTGAAGACACTCATGAGAGAAGATTTCCAGAGCTGCTTCAGAAAGCAACAACAACAGTGGGATAAGTGTATTCAAAGTGGGAGTGTTTTGAGGGGGAATTGATGACAGTGTGTCCTTTACTACAATAGTTTTTAAAAATTAAGACTATGTAACATATATATATATATATATATATATATTTTTTTTTTTTTTTTTTTGAGACAGGGTCTTGCTTTGTGGTTCAGGCTGGCCCTGAGCTCAGCCTCCAACTCACATCACAGCAATCCTCCTGCCTCTGCCTCCCAAGTGCTGGGATTACAGGCATGACCCACCAGGCCCGGCTCTGTGGTATGTGGTACTGATTGCTGGTGGGGTGAGTCTCCAGGCCCAGTACTGTATGTGGTTACTGGGGATCGAACCCCGGCCCTAGCGCTTGTAAGACAGGCGGTGGAACCACTGAGCTATATCTCCAGCCCTATGTAACATATTTTTCAATCATGCTTCATAAATGCTTCCTGGGCTCCAGAGAGACCAAGGCAGAATAGTCAAGATGTACTTAAAGACAGTTCAAGTTGTCTAGCGCTGAAACGCAACTGTGGCCAGATGCTAATGGGCCTTGAGTCGGACTGAGAAATTCTGTTCCTATCATTTCAATGTTCCTTAGATGGTGGCTTGTGGGAAACAAGAAGCTCCTCGGAGCCACATTGGTTGGGCAAATGTATGCTCAAAGGGTGCATTTCCTCATGTGACTAGTGAAGGGTATTAAGTGCCGTTCCCAAGAGTGGTTCTAAAAAATAAAGCACATTACACATTGATGAATTCACCAGTGTCAAGTATATGGTTTCCATGGAGATGACTGTGATAAAACTCAAAAATGTTCTTATTTCACAAATAACATGTTAATAGAAAATATGAAATAACTTCTCTTACCCGAAGGTAACTTAGACTTTCGAAGTAAATGTTCTGCCCCAGGGATCCTATGCCCATTGCGGCCACCCTTCGGCCTCTTTTCTGAGTCTCCCGCTCGTGGTTCAGGTTCACCAATGTGGGAGCTGTTTATGCTGGAGGCTGGCGCAAGCGTGTGATGAGAAGAGATAGCGGGCTGTTTCGAGACCTTTGAAATTAGTTGTCTTTCCTCTTTCTGTCTGTATCCGCGTTTGGCTGGTGGCTGTCGGGCCTGGCTTCCTGCCATGCATGTTTATAATCACTTCCTAGGGCATTTTTTTAAAACTCTTTGATTAAGTGCCAGAATGTCTAATGACCAGACTTGTCAATATGTGTTTTCAAAGTGGGATTTCTGGGTAGGTACTGAGACGGGACAAAGGGACTGTCTTTTGAATTAGAACATAAATTGCAACTATTTTTGCTGTCAGAAAAGCCTTACTTATCTACACAGGGCTAACTGAATTGTGCATTATTAGGGATATCTAACTGTGAGACATTCTTATTAGAGACACATTGCATGAAAAAAATAAAAAGGAAAGAAGGAAGGAAGTCGAGAAAGAAGGAGAGAGAGAGGCAGGAAGGAAGTGGGGAAAAGGAAGAAAGGGACGGGTAGAAAGGGACGGACAGGGAAGAAAAGAGCCAGGGAACTACTTTCTTGCTTCTGCATGTCATTTTGAATGTCTTTTTTTCACATTTTCTGTTCACAGTGGCTTGAACTTTATTGACTTGATGGTGCGACAAGGGAATATTGACAACCCGCCCAAGACTCCCCTGGTGCCAGGATTTGAATGTTCTGGGATTGTGGAAGCTCTGGGGGACAGTGTGAAAGGATACGAGGTAATGTTCTGACTTTGACTTAAAGAGTAGGGTTCATCTAGAACCCACTGAGATGATGAAAGGTTATGCAGACATACGTTTGAAGTAACCTGGGCCATGTATTCTTAGGTTGTCTGATTATGAGTTTTTCACTAGCAATGTTTCTGGTAGGACTTGCCAAAGATCTCAGGAATACTCAGGAACTCATTTATTTGCTTCTGGCAGCACTTCAGCTAAGTGAGCAGAACAGATCTTGTCCTCCCTTTTACCCAGGCCGTACAGATATTAAACATTTGGCTTTGGATTCACTGAGTGGACAGAGCTCTTTCTCCCTTTGCAGCTTCCATGTCTCTTATCTTGGGCTCAAAAGGCAAGCACAGAACAAACATTTGGGGGAAAGGGCCTCTGTATTTTATAATTTCCTTCCTTTAAATATTTACTTAACTTGTACGTTTAGGTTATTTATAAATCCCTGACTATTTTAAGAATGAGGGGAGTCTCATTTTTTAGATTAAATAACTTGTAATCCAGGAAGAGAAGTTCCTGTCAGTGGGATGGATCTGTCTGTGATTGGTGGACCTGTGAGTGGGACAATGGGTAAAAAGTTTATGTAATAATGGTTACTTTTGCCTATCTTCAAAATTCACCCTGGTTTGATCTGTGAAAAGGTAGCGACCCCTCCTGGGACACTTTGGACACATCCTCTGCATAACACTGTGGTAGACCGGAGCCCAAATCCCCTAGGGATGGAGCACAGGGTGTCCACTCATCACAGGCCTCCATCAGGGTGGACTGAGGGCAGCTGACCCGGGAAACCCAGCAGAAGCAGAACCACAGAAAAATGATCTGGTTTTCACCCCTAACAAAACCCCGCCTGGTAAAGACTAGCCTGATCCCTAAGACCAGCCTGATCCCTAAAGACTGGCCCAATCCCTAAAGTCCGGCCTGATTCCCGGGTCTCGGAATAGCCCCACCATTTTCTGAGGTCGGGAGGGTCCCACATAGTAGCAGAACCTGGATTCAGGTCACCATGGCCTTTTGACTCTTCTGAAATCCACGGCATTTGCCCTGGTCCCAAACCCCAAATGCTGTTGTGCTAAATAAAAGAAAGAAAGAAAAGAAATGGAAGAAGCATCCTGTAAAATTCACTGCCAAAGTGCCCTTCAAATAAAATTTCAGCCTGCTTCCCAGTCTTGATGCTCCTCAGTCATCATGTCCTCAGGAAGTATTAGTGTGCGCCCAATTCATGAAGATGACTCTCTGAAAATCCTGTTTATCGGTCTTATTGTTACTGGTTTCCAGATAACCAGCAGCAAAAAGCAAAACAAAACAACCAAAAAACCAAACATTCAAAAAGACATAAATGAGCTTTTTGCGTTTTTTCCACCCAACTTTACATTTTTTGTCCCTAGGCAGATGCTATAACCAGAGGCACATCGTTCTCCTTAAAAGGGCTGCATATGAAAAATATTATCTGTTCTTCACTCCTCCTGATGGCCCCAAAGGAAAGATCAGATTGCTCACTGTGATAACCCCAAGCACTGAATAAATAACAAGTTATTTTAGACTTTAACAGTAAATGAGGATGTTACTCAATTTGGTTTAGAAGAACTTAACCATATTTCATTCTCTGTATTTTCACTTTAAACATGATTTGTCCTCCGGTTAGCTCTGGAGTCTTCATGATGAAACCCACCATCCTATCTCTGTTCCAGTGATTTTAGGCTGCACAAACAAATAGAAGAAGCCACCTACACATTTCCAGGCAGGAGGTGATGTGGAAGAAAGCCAATACCAACATCCCTGTGACTCTGAGTTAAGATTTTCAGTCATGTTGGAGGTAGAATTCCACGCAACAGCCTGCTGAATAGCACCCTTGCTGTGATCCATTGCAAGGGAGGATTGAAAAATCTTCGGCAGGGGCCCAGCACTAAAGGAATAATTTGAGCTCATTCACTCGGGACTGATTTCTTTTTCTGAGCAGAATCATATAATGAGGGGAATGGCCGACTCTTCTACCTAAAAGCCTAAATCCTGGCTATGAGGCTGCGGCTTCGGCTGCGGAGCCATACCGGCCACCTGGAAGATGAGTGGAATGGGAGAGCAGAGTTAGAAGGAGACCAGAGGGTGGTCGGTCCGACTCCCCTGTCATGCTGTCTCCGCTCTGTGCTGACGGCTGGGCGGCCCCTGCTCTGGGGCATTGAGTCTGTGTTTCCTACGAGGACGGGCAGTCAGGCTCTTAGCTGTCACCTGGTCTACATTGCACTTTTGATATTCTGATATCATCACCTGATGCACAGGGATAGCGACTCACAGGCCCCGGAGCAGCTGGTTTCCCCTGTGCTTACATTCTGGCCCCAGACCGGTGAGTTCTGTGAGGCGAGGACCCCTGCATGCGTGTTCTCAGGAGGTGATGTGCACTGTGCTCTGCCCCTTCCCCACACACTGTGCGGAGTGCCTTCCATGCCGACTTCCATAAGGGAGACTGATTATTTTTACACTCATTTTCGAGCTGAAGGAACTGGCACCTGAGAGTTCCACGAATATCCTGCCTTTGTAGATGCTGTGCTGTATTTTTGTGTTTATAGTGTAGTGTTTATCTCAGGTGTGATACGTTGTAGTTTATATGTGAGTCAGAATTCGAATCAGGGCCCTCCTCTTCCCTTACTCATGCTCTTCTGCATCTGATATAATCTCTTGGCCTTAAATGTCTGTACAATCTGTAATCACTTATCTATCCTGCAGGGCAATTGCAGAACTTCACTATGAGAGAGACTGCTGTTGTGATAGTGATTTTGTTGATGGAGAAGGATAGGAAGGAATTATGAAGCTACAAAAAAAATAAAGCAATAGAATCTGTTATAAGAAAAAGCTCGTAAAAACTGAACTATGTATCTGTGAAAAACATGAGTTAATTCCAATTTTACTTTGACCACAGCCATACTGATACTGCCCTTGAGGATCATAATACAGCAGCCAACATGCCAGATATTACAATAGCCTGATTAGCACCAGGCAGGGGAGTGTGAGCGTACAAGATGGCCTGATCCTAACATCCCATTGTGCATACGGCATTGTACACCAAATGCTGGGGAGGGCACAGGGCCTGGCTTCCGTGGCCGTGGGAGGATCTTTGTGGATGAGCTGCAAAGGATCCATGAGTGCCTTGGACTGGAAAGGCTGCTAGGCTCTTCATATTTGAAGGTGTTTTTGCTTTGTTTTCTGAAAGAATCTGTAGAGTTTTTTTTTTAAAATCGAATGCTAATTTGAGAAACTACTCCTTAAGAGACTCAGAAACACTTAAGCCTGTGTTTGATTCTGAAGTATGAAGTCAAACATTTAGTGACCATCTCTTTGTTCCCTGTAATACCCGTGGGTATCTTCATATTTTCATTCAACCAGTAATAAGCAAGAAACTACACTTCTCCTAACAGAGTAGGGATACAGTAATGGATATAGAAATAGGGTCTGAAGTTCCCACCCTCAGGGGCTGGCATTCTTTTTTTTTAGGTTTTTTTGAGACAGGGTCTCACTTTGTAGATCAGGCTGGCCCTGAGCTCAGCCTCAAACTCACATCACAGCAGTCCTCCTGCCTCTGCCTCTCCAGTGCTGGGATTACAGGCGTGAGCCACCACGCCCGGCACTGTGGTATGTGGTACTGGCTGCTGCTGGGCTTGAGTCTCCACACCCAGTATTGTTATGTGGTTACCAGGGGGATCAAACCTGGGCCCTTGTGCTTGCAAGACAGGCGCCAGAACCATTGAGCTAAATCCCAGGCCCTGGGCTGACATTCTAATTGGGGTGGGAGCACATAGGCAATGAAGATACACCATGAAGAAACAAGATACCTGAGATAGGATACGGCCTTCCAAGAAAAGAAAAGCAGACAAAGTCATTCATAAATGTGTCACTCACTGTTCATGATGAGTCTGGTGGGAGAAGAGGATGGTGTCTTAACTTACACACACTGCTGAGGGGCAGAGAGGTTGAGTACCTTGACCTTGGTCACACGCTTCAAGGAGCAGAACTGCCTTTGACCCAGGTTTAGAGTAATAGCCATTGCGAGAGGCTCTTCTACCTGGGAAGGCTGAACTTTTGCCTGGATCTAGGAAGAGATAGCAACGGATGTGGTGACTCTTGGGGTTTCCTTGGTTTTCCCTGTACAAAAGTACTAGTTATATGAAAACATGTATGGCCTCAGCTGAGGCTGTCGCCAGCTGGATGGATCAGTGTCTCTCTAGAAGCCCCATAAAATCATTAAGTTTAGCTGAAGACCAACTATCATTCAAAGAAAGATCTGCCCACTGCTACTCACGACTACAAGCTTGAGCTTGGTACAGTGTTTTCTTCTGCTTCTGGATTCTCAAGCCAGCATGAGTGGCCAGTCCAGGTAGCCTTTTCCTTAGAAACAGCTCATGTTGGCCATGACATGGAGGAGGGGTCTGTTTACAATGAAGAAAAGCTCTGGAGAGAGACAGATCTGGCCTAGGATGTTTCCAGGTCTGCTCTTTAAAACTTCCTTCCCCTCAATCTCAATTCTCCCACTTGCATAATAATAATTGGCCCAAAGTTGAAGAAATTCATGGAGTTCTTGTAGAAACTATCTAAGGTCATGTAAATAAGAGCATTCAATCTAGACTGAGGATCACACTCAACTCTTGGCAAATGTCTCTATTACTAACAGCTCCCAGCAGTCGCTACTCTAGTAGAATTTCCTCCAGTCTAATCAAGACCAGACAGTGATTTCCTCACTTTGATCCAAAAATGCCTCCTATGAGGTGCCTGGAAGCTCTTCCAGCACCAGATTCTGCCATTGTTTTCTCCAGCCTCCACCCTAGTGGTGAAGTGATCCAGGTTCTGCTCCTCACGATCCCCCAGCAATGCATTGTTCATTGTGTGCCAGGGTCAGGACTATGCTTTGAGAAGCCATTAATCAGTATCACCCGCCTCTGGCCTTGGAAAGATCACTGTTTAGAGGGAAGAGCCCATCATGGAAAACAGTAACTCAGTATAATGGGCTCAGTACAGCAATGAAAGGAATTGGATGGACTTTGGTTGAAGTGCATTGCTCATCTTGTCCAACTGTGCAGACTTGGGGTTTTGTTTTGTTTTGTTTTAACTGCTCTGAGCTGCTTCCAGTCTGCAGAATGGGAACACTGATAAAAGCTACCACAAAGGATTGTTACAAGGATTAAATGTAATGACATGCACCATATATTTAGCACCGGCCCAAAGGCGGCCCTCAGTAGGTAGAAACACTACTAACATAGAAGGTGTTGGGAAGTGTGGTCAATGGGGAAAGGGGGCATCTGAGCTAAGTTTTGGGGGAAAGTGAATAATTCACTAAAAGGAAAGACAGGGAAAGCCACCTGCAGAAATAACGGGCACGAACAGACGGGTGTGAGCACGCATTTACTCAAGTTCTCCTGGCCAGTTTTCCAGGATAACCACAGGGGCAGCAGGGAGGGCCCCTGGCCAAGCCTCCTTTCTTCTGTCTCACTCACTGTCTCAGCTCCCACTGCGACACTTTATTTATTTTTTTTTAATTTTATATTTTTTTTAGGTTTTTTTTGAGACAGGGTCTCACTTTGTGGTTCAGGCTGGCCCTGAGCTCAGCCTCAAACTCATCACAGCAGTCCTCCTGCCTCTGTCTCCCGAGTGCTGGGATTACAGGCGTGAGCCACCACACCTAGCACTGTGGTATGTGGTACTGGCTGCTGCTGGGTGTGAGTCTCCACACCCAGTATAGGTATGTGGTTACTGGGGATCGAACCCGGGTCCTTGCTCTTGCAAGACAGGCGCTGGAACCACTGAGCTAAATCCCCAGTCCTGTGACACTTTATTATTGAAGGCTGATAATCATCTCCTGTCTGGGACAGACAGCTGCCATTCAGGTGGGGCCACCCCTCCCAGGATCCAAGGAGTCCAGGGTGACTTATGGACCTGGGAGATGGGAGGAGAAGGCAGTGAGGACTGGAGCCCCAGGCTCTACACGAGAGGTTTAAGGAAAGAGTTCCCTGTCCTGAGCCTCAAGGATATGAGTGGAGGCTGCTGCATGTATTTATGCCACAATTCTGAGGATAAGCAAAAGTGAGATGCCTACCAGAAAGGCCTGTGTGCCCACCTGTCTGGTCATCACAGTGATGAGTCGCTTGACCTTCTGACATTCTCACTGCCCTGTTGCTGGCAAATGTCCTGGGGCAGGGGGATTTGCCTCTCAGATTCGGGCATCTCCTGAATTAGGCCAGCTCACCCTTAACAGAGATGTCATAGCTCCTGGGGCTCAGGTGCCTGAGATCTGGGAATGTCTCTGTCCCCACTCGTCTCACCCACTTGAATCCCTTGATACCCAGGTCTGAACAGTGCCAGGACTGGCTTGTTGCCTTTCTACTTCACTAGCTCCTGGCCAGCCTGACAGTTGGCTCCTTGTAGACACTGTGCCAGCCACACACTGAGGTTATGGGCAGCCCTATTCCAAAATACCCAGCTGGCAAGTCCCCAAGCTGCAATGAGCCCACCTCCAGGCTACTCTGGCTTTACTGGGCCCCTGCTCACCTTCCCTCAGACACAAAAAAATAATCTTCATTATCTTTGAACTGAGATCTGAAACATCACATCATAGATTCATACCAGCTTCCTTTGCTATTAAAGTGTCCCTTCCAAGTGGCCCTGTCACTTATAGCACTGGGCATGTTATATTTTATGGAATATAAACAATTAGCATGAATCATACCTCACTTATATAATAATGTCTCTAGTGCCTAGAAGCTAAAACTGAGAGGGGACTCAGTAAATAATCCTAGAGAAGAGGGAGTCATTTTGATGTAGTGAAAAGGTATTTGAAGTAGGACAGGCCTGTCTGACCTTAGGTGAGATGTTCAGCATTTCTTAGCATCAGTTTCCTCCTGTGGATAATCGGGATAATAGCCCTAAAATCTGGCATGTAGATTAAGTAACTGGTACAAAATAAAGATTACAGAGTCTGGTTCATCAATACCACTCAAAGAGGATAGCTTTTTGTTAGGATAAAAGAAAGCTTAATTCTCCAGCCAACCTATAATTTCCTCATCCTTGACTATGGAAACAAAACTCCTAAGAATTCCTTAAAGTTAGTGCATGAGTTAGTCACATGGAAGGTGGGTTTAAAGAATGGAGAAAAAGACTCTGCATCATTGTTTTATCTTCATTGATCGATACTTTCCTGGCATCTTCCTTCCACTTCAGTGGTGGTCTAAATTGCAAGGAGAGAAAGAATGTTGAACCAACCAGCTTCCCTGGTTCTGGGATGAGGAGAGTAGTAACAAAGACAGGTAGACAGAACAAAAGAGTTGTAATGTCTCATCAAATAAACTGTGCAATGCACAAAACTGAAGTAAGAGGAGATTTTTGAGTTTTAACTGCAAATATGAAATAGATTATTTGTTTCATCAAAGAATAAAAGCTATGTAACTTAGAAGAACTTGGATAAAAGTGACAAGTGAGTCTGGAAAAACACTGGTGTGTACCATGGACAGCTCCCAATGATAACAGCCCTTCAATCTGCCATGACCTGCTCCACTGACCTTGTATTTCCCCACACCCAGATTGGAGACCGTGTCATGGCATTTGTCAATTACAATGCCTGGGCAGAGGTGGTGTGCACGCCTGTGGAGTTTGTCTACAAGATCCCTGATGATATGAGCTTCTCCGAGGCTGCTGCTTTCCCCATGAACTTCGTCACAGCTTACATGATGCTCTTTGAAGTCGCCAACCTCCGGGAAGGGATGTCTGTCCTGGTGCACTCGGCAGGTGGTGGAGTGGTAAGTTGGCTGCTTGTAAGTCACCTTCCTCAGGTCATAATGGTGAAAGGAGAGGTTCATCCATTCACCAATGGGATTCTTGTGTTTGGCCCTTAGCAAGAATGGATCTGTTCTGGCGATGCTTACTCGAAGGGGGGAACTCACACAGATACTGTGTTCAGGATAGAGTGGCCCTCAGTGCTGCTTTCCATGGGCTTTAGGAAAAAGGATACAGTGAGGGTCAGAGCTAGTGTCTGCCAAGAAGCACTGTTTGTGGCATTATTGTGATGAACTGTGTCAGTCCATGAATGATCAACCACACGCCATCTCCTTCTAATACTTTAAATGCCAAAATGGTGGACAGAGAACTTTTCCAAACAGTGCACTGGGTGTGAGATGGATGACACCCATTCACCCTATGAATGACACTGAGACTCATTTGTACTCTGGTATGTTGTCTCTAGTGAGTAGGGTGGACAGAGATTATACTAACATGCTGGGACTTACACATGGGTGTGCCACGTGCATTGTCTCTTGGGTGTACCTTTGTCAGGGAGGAAAACAATGGAAATCAAAATGGCTGCTCTCGAGGTGAAGAGCAGCGGGATTTTTCCCTGTGGTTTGATGTGGCCCAGTGCCCATCACTCTGTTTGTCTTCTTCCTGCTGTGGGCTACAGGGCTTTGGTGGAACTCTAATCTTTCTGCGAGTGAATTATTGCTTGATAATTTAAAAAGTACATACTGAAAATATGTCACCTTTGAGACCCTGGGGTCACAGATGAGTCAGGCAGGGTCCTGATGTGCCACCTAACAGGGGCTGAGAAGTTCTGAATGGGAGGTTCTATGGTTTGATGAACTCTGAAGACGAATTTTGTCTCAGAGATATCTTCACTGAGGCTTTGCTTAACATTGCTTTTCTCAAACCCATCCCGCCTTTTTACAACTCTCAGAACCTTATTCTGGGCAAAGCACGCTTCCGTTTTTCTTCTCCCAGAAAACAAGCTCCCATTCAAAACTGTGACAGCAAAGATGCTGAAGTTTAGAGATGCCTTAAGAAGAGCATCTTCAGTCACTTTAGCAAATTTGCTGATGTCTTCCTGGCCATGAGTAAAGATACAATAAAATTTAAATAGTCCTCAAGAAAGAAATGAATTTCAGTCCCAGAAATCTGCTCACAGCAAGCCAGCCATTTAGTGTTGGCATTTACGGGCTTAGCATGCTCTGCATACAAAGCATTAGAGACCCGTTTTCGGACCATCGACGTAAGCTCCAGCTCTGTAATGATGCTGGACTCTGTCCTGCCAAGACTTAGTGTTTACACATTGGCACCAGGCTGACTCATTTCATGCTTTTTATTGTGTTCATTTATGTGTTTTCTGAAACAAAGAGAATGAATCAGGAGCATGTGTCTTACATAAAGGAAAGTTCTTGGGATATAACAAATGTTTTTACTACACCTTATTCTCAGCTTGCAGACACTAGCAAGAAATAAGAACTAAAATATAAAATGGATAAGTAACTGGGGGAAAAGAAGATGAAGCAAGGAAAATAAGTTCATGCACCTGATACAGGTTATGTTGTCCCAAAGCTTTGTTGTAGATGGACAGTTTTTTTATTCTGCTTCCAAATAGTGAGTAAAAACCAGGCAAAATCCATGTGAGCTTGTGTTCATTTGATGGAAACAGAGCCATTACAAGAAAAAACTGTATATCTAGTGCTAGATTTTGAAACTGGGAGACTATTTCTCATAAGGAATTATGCTGAAAAGCAGTGATCATCCTCAGCAAAACTGTTGTAGTAAATATACCTGTTTCTAAAGAGATTTTTGTACTTTGTGCTCCTAATGTAATAAGATCAGAGAAAGTAAAACATAGTGAAAGCAGATATCCTGTAGGCAAAAGGAGGTGGTCTGATTTAAACTTCAGATAACGGTCACAGGCACGCTTGGACTGCTCATCTCTTGGGTGGGAAGGATTCCATGAGCAGTACTTCTCCCCAGCAAAATTTGATAGTGTTCAAATCATGACTGGAGAAAGGTACATTTATGGATTTGTGTGTGTGCTTGGTACGGGGGTGTTTGGACATGAGTTGTGCTATGTTGCCTAGAATAATCTCAACTCATGAGCTGAAGTGATACCCCAGCCTCATTTGCCTTCGAGGCTGAGACATAGGTATATTCCACCATAATCAGCTGTGAACTCTCATTTGAGCTGGTGTAGAGCTGGCAGTGCCCTACTAAAGGGTAAGAGTGAGCCTGGATCACCCAACCCCACGGTGGAAAGACCGAGAGCCACTCCCTTCCATTTGAATTATATTCCTCTCCAGAGGTGTTGTCCACCTATGCCAGATTATGTAGATTATCAACTTGCCTGGATTAAGATGCCCTTGGAGAGGTGACTGAATCCCAGCTGGATGGGCTACTCAGAGGAGGGTATTTTGTAGGGAACAGGCTACAGGGCATGACTTTGAGACCCGTGCAGTCTCTGGTCCTTTCCTCTGGGGCTCTTTCCCTGTGATTTACTTTCTGGATGCTATGTGTTGAGGAGATTTCCTCATCCAGGCCTTCCTGCCATGATGGTTCTGCGTGGAGCCAGTTAGCCCTGCAATAACTAGCTAAAGTCAGCATCCCCTCCATTTCGTTGTCTATGTCAGGTTCTTCGTCCCAGAAACTGGAAGCTGACCAGTACATGCCCATTTTCATGACAAGGGAAAGCCCCAGGGTGATACTTTCTTACCCATTATCTATGAGTATAACACCCCGCAGAGGAAGGGAGGCACCTCTGTCACTTGATGGATCTGGGGTCTGTTCCTGTCCCTGGGGGAAGGAACTTCACAGGTGTGGGGATGTGAGGATGCTGAGAGGAGAGATGGTTTCGGATTACTCAGTGGACCCAATGTCACGGGTATTCTTCAAGATAGAATAATGAGGTGGAAGAGCCAGGGAGTGACTTAAAGCTGCTGCAACCCTAACTTTAATGATGAAGACGAGGCCATGAGCCCAACGGCACAGGTGGAGTCAGGCAGTGGATTCTCCTCAGAGACTTCAGAAGGAGCGCGACCCTGCCAACACTAAGTGAAGCCCATTTTGGACTCAGACCTCCAGAACTGTAGAATAACAACTCGAGGTTTTCTTAGTCACTAGTTAGTGGTGATTTTTCAAGTCTAGGAAGGTGTTGTTTGCCTTTGTAGCCTGAGATAGTAACACCCAACACATCTTCATACCTGTTTGAAAATGGACTCAGAATTGCCTACAGGCAAAGTAACAAAATAAGCGACAGAGCACGAGTGCTTTCCAGGGCTCCTAGGAAGGTGCTGCTTATCCTTCCCATGTGACGAGCCCTATCAGTTCAGCTCCTTGCCCTTGGACGGTCTGGATGAGGAGGAGCTTAGTTTCTGGAGGGCACCATGACTGTTACCAGTAGCTGTTGGGTCCCCATCTGCTTGGATGCTTGGCAGCTCCCAGTGCTCTTCCCTTTTGTGGTCAGATTATTGCTGCAGCCAGTGAGCACTGGGCCTGTTGGACAGGAGTGGGAGCCGATGGCAAGAGACATGGAGTGAGTGTTGGGTCACTGGGTCCCCCTGGCTCTGACCCATGTTGGATGCTGGCGTTACTCCACCACCCGGCGCCTCAGCATTGGATGCACAGGGCTGGGGTGAGCCTCCCAGAGGTGGCTCTGGAGAAACAGGAAGGTCGGGAGAGAGTGGTGGCTTCCTCCACACACCCACACTCCAGCCACATTTTGCTGCTCATCTCAGAACACCCTTTAACCTTGGGCCTTGCATGTATGGTTTCTTCTTGCCAGAATACTCTCCTCTCCCAATGCAAATGCCACCTCCTCGGAGAAGCCACACTGTACTTTTTGTCTAGGTGACCTTCACCCTTTCATGAAGGCTATAGAGGAATACTTCCAGCTTGTTGTTTGTGTGTGGACTCAACTTCAGAGCAACATTTCAAGGCCAGAGCTAGCATATGCCAAAGGCCTAGTAGTGTAATAGGAAGACCAAATTCAACCCTATTTAATAGCTGGGTGGTGTGGTCACCTTAACTTCTATAAAGTAGAAATAATGATAACAATCATATGCTTATTAAATGAGAAACAAAGGGATTAGCATAATGACTCATGTATTCTCTATTTATCATAAGGAAGAAAGGAGAAAAGGAAAGAGAGAGAGAGAGAGAGATTTCTTGGTATCCACAGTACTGAGCACAACTATTTTTCTTTTTCTTTTTTTTTTTTTTTGAGACGTCTTGTTTGTCATTCAGAATGGCCCTGAGTTTACTGTGTAGCCCAGGCAAACTTCAAACTCATAGTTGTCCTTCTGCCTCTGCCTCCTGAGTTCTGGGATTACAGGGGTGATCCACCACACCCAGCACTGTAGTATGTGGTACTGATTGCTGGTGGGCAGAAGTCTTCATGCCTGGCATGGTTGTATGCAGTTACCAGGGATCGAACTGAGGCCCTTGCACTTGCAAGACAGGTGCCAAAACCACTGAGCTAAACCCCCCGCCCTAGCACATCTCTGAATGAATGATTATTGAATCACTTGTGGCCAACTATTTGATGTGAAAACCAAAACTACTCCCATGTACACATGATACTCCCTGAGATGATGCAAGAAAAATGACACTTCCATCATATCCTTCCCTAAACCTACTACCTAGTGAAATTATTACAAAACATCAAACAGGCCCAAATCAAGGAAACTATAAGTACCTGATTGGTGCTCCACAAACTTGCCAAGGTAATAAGCATCAAAGAAAGACTCAGAAATGTTCACAGATCAGAGGACACAAAGGCGCCATGGCAAATAAGAGTGTATAGTACCTGAATTGGATCCTGGAACTGAAAATGGACTTTGATGGCAAAACCGATGAGACCCAAATGAGGCCTGTAGTTTAGTAACTAATACAGTGTTGGTTCTTCAGTTTTGAATATATGTTGTAGCAGCTGAGAGCCTTACCACTAAGAAATCTGAACAAAAAGTACACAGGAAGTATTTTCTCTTCCCCTCTCTGTAAAGCTTGATAATTACAGGTCAGAGAGAGAGAGAGTCGAGGGAGAGACAGATGGACTGATGCTTTTTCAGCCAAGGGATTGTTGGCCAAGGAAATAGGTTTTAGAACTCTCTCGTCTCCTCTGATCCTACCCCTGCTCCCTGGCCATGGTATCATCTTTATTTACCCATCTCAGAGGCAGCTGTCTCTTCTTCTCGTTTGGCTCCTGTTGCAAAGTGCGAGAAGGACTAGATAGAGCCTTGCCGAGTCTCTCCCAGGCGCAGGTGTAGTTTGTCCTGAGGATCCCAGGCAAGACTCGTGGAGGGAGAGACTCGCAGATGGAGCAAAGCCACTCTGGGTGCCTGAGCTCAGTAGTGAGAGTCTTGGAAGAAAAACAAGGCTTAGCTTTGAGAGTCCAGCAGCAGCAGCCCATGGGTCACACTCTTCATTAGGGAAGAGGCTTTTCACAGTGTCATTCAAGCCCCACAAAAGCGGCAACCACAGAAGAGAGGGGTGGAGTCCAGGGCGAGACTTCCCAGGCTCACCCTGCTGTTTTCCCCACGAGTGGTTCACTGCGCATCACAGACACAGTACACCAGGAGATGGGGGAGATTGAGGAGAGTGAGGACTCTCGGGTGACTATAGGGAGGTGGCTCATCATTTTCACAGGGAAGACTGCCACCTGCACCATTACTATGGGAGTCTGTTTGGCTGAAAACAAAACCATGACATACTGACCCCTTCCCAGCAATGCAAGCCGACAACTCAAGAATCACAGTCAGTTCTTCATGACATCACACAGTTTCTGAGTCCCGTAGTCCATCATTCACTCAGTAAACTCATGTCACGGAAGTGGACTTGGTTGCTATCCATGCGAAGGCGCAGATTAGTTATAAGTGGAGGGGTTGGGCTCTCTGCAGAAGGGGAGGGGGGGACCTTCACGAAAAGATTCTAGACAAGAGGACATTTCTCGTGTGCACCCGTCCTATCTGTCACTATCTGTGAAGCCCGGTCTTCTTCACCCACTTCACTGCAACAGCTATTTCTCTGGCTTGCTGCCCATGGTGCCCATGTTTATTCTTTTAACTCTTTGTCTGCATCACAACAGTTCTGCCAGCCCACACGCTGCTCTTGTCATGCTCTGCTCATAGCAGTCACAGTGGCCGTCGTTGTTCTTGCTTAAATTTCCTTAGCTCCCTGGCATACATGTCCCACACCACCTGCCCCTCGGTTTCCCCTCCTGGAAAGTGGGCATGACATTATTGCCAGCCCAGGGTGTTCCCGGTGGCCCTTGACACATATGATCAATACCACCGGAAGCTGGCTGTGTTTCCCAGGGTCACAGTTTCCATGCTGTTTCCAGGTCATGCTCTTCATTAGCCAGAGGCTGAGAAAGCCAAAAACAAAGGAGTAGGGATTCCCAGGGCACCCATCTTGGCCCCGCCCCATCATGAGGGCAGCAAAAACCTCTGCTCCTCCCTCATCGCTTCCGCCTGCCCCACCTTGTGTGCTGTCGGAGGGAGGCTTTGCCGGAGAAGACCCTTGTTCTTCAGGGCCTGCAATGGTAGACAGAGAACACGCACACACCAACTCCAAGCTACATGTCCATCTGATGGAACCTCCCTCAATCTGTCTTTAGACTAGTTGCTTTTAACTCCTTTCCAGTAAATCACCATTTGAAGGAACTACCTTTATCATAAATCCTGGAAAGGCTGAATCTGGCCTCTGAGACAGAGTTCAATTGCTCAATATTTGTTGAATAAAAACAGCAGCCCTTGAGAAGAGAAGAGCTCTCGTAGACTGAGCTCAGTAATCCCCATATGTTTTCCATGAGGAAGACACCACTGCTTCCCCATTTGAACCTGGGACATGGAGAGGTTAAGCAACTGGCACCAGGTCACACAGCTAAAAGAGGAAGGGCTAAAATGGGAACTCTCTTTGAATACAAAACCTGTGCTTTTGAGTGCTGGGCTGGGTTGGAAAAGCCCTGTTTCTGCTCAGAGTCAGTGGGAATGTCTCCCATCTTATGGGTTTGCTGGGCCTTTCTTCTTCACAAGCTGAGGGCCCCCTGGGTTTGTTCAGAAATGGAGTGACCCTGGGGACAGAGGCGGACCTTGGGTGGACACAGCTTTAATTCTCCGGCTGCCAGGCAGGTTCAGTGCAGTCCTGGGAGTTAACCGTTCTGCTGAAAGTCAGCGCTAGGCTGCTTTGTCCTGCAAGGCAGGGAGACTGTCATTCCCCTTCCCCGTATCTTCACCACTGAGCCTCAGACCCAGCACAGTGGTGCAGGCTGATTGTATCTACAGAGCTCAGTGAACGGTGTGTGCCCACCGCAACCACAGCTACTCACAAGGCTGAGGCAGGAGGGTTGTGCTTTGAAGCGCAACCTGAGTAACTTAGTGAGATCCCGCCTCACAACTAGAAATAAAGTGCTGGGGGTGGAGCTCAGAGTGCTGAATATCCCGTGTTCAGTCCCCAGTGCTGAAGATAAAAAGTGCTACAGAGAACGAAGGAATTGAGGAGTCCTCGTGTCTCTGGATACCAAGCGAGAGACCTCGAGCAACTTCTTAACTTCCTGTTTGTTCATGTGTAAAAGATGATAATGCTCATCATGCGGTATTTTATACAGAGGATCATGTAATAGGATTAGCATGCTCTCGAGGAGGACAAAAATTTGAATTTAGCTGCTATTAGTACTGCTTAGTAGTATCATGTCATTCGCATTATCCAATTAGAAAGTATTGCTGTCGATGTTTTGGCATTTATAGTCAGATGCAGGAAAGCACCAAAGCACACAGTCACAGTGCGGTGAGTGGCTGGAGCCAATCCTGCTTCCTTGGGACACTTCCCCGTAGGACATAGCTAGACTTTAAACGACCTTGACCCTCAGTATCCTAGCTTCTTAGACACATGCCAAGGACTCCAAACACATGGTGTTGTGTTTGATGGGCCATGGAGACCCATCCATTTCCCTAAAGACACACATGCAAGGCCACATTTGCTTCAGACAATATTGCTGTCTTGTTAAGATGTGAAATGGGTTCAGCTGGGAATGAATGAGCTGAGTAGCCAGCAGCAGCCTCTTCCTGTGTGAGGTGTACAGTCTCCTTCAGAGCACCCCTGCTAGGAGTGGGCCCGGCCCAGGCCCTGGGCTTCCAGGTTGGCCCCTGTGAAGCCCAGGTCAGTTCCTCCTATAGTGCTCTGGGCCTGATCAATTCGACTCTCCCTTTCCTGGCTGCTCACTCCTGCTCAAAATATGCTCAGGCACCTCAGCTCTCTTTGCTGCCTCTCTTTCCTCCTTTTCTTCTTCCTCTTCCTTTTCTCCCCTTTCTTCTGTTTTCCTTCTTCCCCCTCTTTTACTCTTTTCTCCACAACCTTTCTTTGCTTTATCTTTCTCCTTCTTCCTGTTTCTCCCCCACTTCCTGTCTTTGCCCTCTGCCCAGACATCTCCCTTCATCATCTGTTAAGTAGAAGCTCTGGGGATAATTGGTGCTTCTGGGTGTTATAGTTTGGATCAAAAATGTTCCCAAAATGTGAGTGGATCATGGAGGCACTGACCTGTCAGTGGCTTAATGCATCACTGAGTCATACCCGATGAGTTACTGGGAGGTGAGGTTGTTAGGTGATTAAGAGGTAGGGCCTGTTGAAGGAACTGAGTCATGGACGCGTGACCTTGGGGAGTGTATCTTGTCCTCAGACCCTTGCTGCATTTCTCTCTACTTCCTGCCACTGTGGGCCAAGCAGTTTGGCATCACCACGCCCCTCCACTGTGATGCTTTGCTTTGCCTTTGCCTAACAGCCATGCAGCCAGCAACCATGGGCTCAAGCCCCTGAAGCTACAAGCCAAAACAAACTTTTATTCCTTTAGATTGTTTATCTCAGATATTGGGGCATTCTACAGCCTCAGGTCTGGTCCAGTCTTCCAGAAGCCTGAACTATTATAGAGATGTCGGCATCCTAAAGTGACAGTGGTGCTTTGGAGGAGGAGGGAAAGGTGGAGGCTGGAGTGTGTGAGGGCCTCAGGCCCTGCTCTGGGAGAGCAAAGGTGACTGCTCAGGAGCTGGACGTGAAGATGGCACCTCGGGGGAGAAGGTGGTGGGGAAAAGGGACCGTGAGACCAGTGGTACCTGCATGGGACCTGGCCACAGCCACGGAACTGGCAGAGTGTGGGGAGAGAGGAGAGGGAGGACAGAGGACAGACTAGCGCTAGGCACTGGGCTTGCAGCCATGTTCATGATTGTGTCCTTAACCTGGTCTTGGCTCTGATCCTGAAGGCCATGAGGAGGAGCCAGTAGGAGACTTAACTTATGGCTGACAGTTTTTAACAAATCCCCTGTGAGAGATCTCAAGAAATGTGGATGGATAGGAGCCGCCAGTATGGGAGAGAGGTGATTCTGAGATGTCTGTGTTCCCTCTCCAAGACCTCAGAGCAACTGAACTTGAGCTTTGGTTAGTGATTCAGGCATCTAGCATGCTGTGCATGGGTTTGTTGCTGTCATGGTTAATCCTTGGTGGCCCTCGCCGATCTGCATGGCTCAGATTTCTTCTGTAAAATGGCATGGACCCAACGTTTTTCCCGGAACATGAAGTGGACTCAGTGTTTCCTCTGTGAGTTGAGGTGGACCCACATTTCCTCTACAAGAGGGCTGGACCCCACGACATCCGGGTCCTCATCTGCCTTCGTGCAGTCGCTTGTGTTTTCTTCACAACGCTGCCACGCTTTTCCTCCAAGATGAAAACTTCTTGAGTGATCACTGTGCACACCACCATTCCTTTCACTAACCCTTTCTTTCCTACCACGATCCTGTCTTTTCCTTCCTAGAGAGGCAGAAAGCCAATTGACAACAGTCACCAAACCCTCATCTGGATCGACTTTCTGAATTTGAATCCTTATTTCTGTGGCTTTGCTCTCAGCTGTGTGTCAATCTCCATGGGTGTAACATAGTTATTATTCTTCATGGGGTGCAGTATTGTGAGAATTGAGTCAACCTGTGGGAAACATTGGAACAGTGCCTGACACAGAGCAAGTGTTCAGTAAATGCTGCCTAACATACTGGGGGCTCTGTGCGGGTGTAAAGCAAAGGGCGCCCTTCTGGACCGAGGCACACATTTTCTCGGCTGCCGGTTGGCTGCTGTGGTCGCTGCCCTCCCTGGGAACCACCCTACCAGCAAAGCAGCTGTGTCCTTTGAGGTTTCTGCCCATCGTTTGCAGGTGTGTGTCCTGTTGGATGTCGGGCCACGAAAGCCAGTCCCCCAGTCTGATGAGACTCTGAGGGACTCGCCCAGACCTGGAACTCCTCACAGGCACGGCAAGTGCCCCAGAGTCGACTATTCTCTCTGCCTTTTCTCGCTCCTCAGAGTACCTGCCAGTGACACTGTGTGCGCAGCTCTCCCCTCACAGTCCTAGCGTGCGGGTGTGTGTGGGGGTGTGGGTGTGTGTGCACTGCTGTGGTTACCATGGTGACCGCTGGTAGGCATCGGCATTGGCCAGCGCATACCCACCTGGGCGTCCCATCCCGCTCTTGCCTTTCGCACCTCTAAGCTCACTGAGCTCTGAATGTTGAGAGTCAGGCTTCCGTCTGGGCTGCATTGCTGTTGAATGCCCAGAAGAAACTAATAAAGGCTGATGGGTGTAGCTGATGAAACCCATTTATTCTGAAATCATGCCAGCCCCCTGAGTATAAAAATAAAGCAGTAATAGATGCCAACACAAAGATCAGAACCACCTCACAGATGGTCCTGTACTGAGCACCCTGGACCTTGGCGTTAGCTACTGTGGTGGGGTTTGCTGGCCAGGTCAAGGAGCGAGAGGTAGAGTTGTCCTGGGCTCTGCTTAGAACAAAGCAGAGAAGGGCCAGGAGTACAGCTCAACAAGCTGCGTCTGCCTGGCACAGGCAGGGTCCTGAGTTCAATTCCTCATACAAAAAAGAGAAGGGTATAAATACTGGAATAGTTCCCTATTTATTCAAATTAACCTCTCTGGACTTCTGTTTTCCCTGTCTTTGTAGTGATAATAAAACTGTTGGTGTGAATGTTGCAGCCCTAGTTCTGAGAGAAAAGAACTTGACATAGGAGAATGTCACAAAGAATGACATGTCACTGTCATGGTGGGATGGTGCTTTGAAACTCGCAAAATGCATTAAATGCAGAGCTAAAGCACATTCATTTAGTCTGTATTATGCATTGAAGTCAAGAGTCTTCAGAGTGAGGCTGACTGACCTGCCTTGGATCTACTCGGGACCTTACTAGAGGCCCTTGTGTTGCTTCATTTCCCTAAGATTCATCTTCACCTTGCAGAAAACTAGCAGAGCAACCCTCCCTCCTCAGGGAAGCTTAGTGAGATGAGGAAAGCATTGTTAGCATCCAGAAAATGCCGTCTCCTAGCAAATGGCCCCATTATTTTGTCTGTATCATGCTGGTCTTCAGAGTAATAGGTAACAGAATAATTGCCTTGGACACATAATAGTGTTTGCTTACACAAGCAGCTGGGCAACCCATTTCTTGTGTAGAAAAATGGGTGGGCAGGGAAGTCCCCATCTGACAGCACCCATCTGTGACACACTCGACAGCTTCTTCCAAAGTTTCTCCAGACTAAACCTATGGCCTCTTCTCCTTGGAGTGCACCCAGTGCCCAGCTGTCTGGGTGGCATTCTTGCTGTAGATGAAGCCAGTAGTTACCGACAGTCAATAATACCCCTGAGTGTAAAGTGCCAAGAGGATCTACCCTTAAGATGGGTTTGGACACTGTTAATCATCAGTTTTGGTTTTTATTTTGTGTGCATACAATCTGGCAGGCATTCATGTCTGTTCTCCCATTTTAAAGTCTGTATCCAGCTTAGCATGGAAGGAGGAACTGCTACAGACCAATCATGTGTATGAAGTTCAGACAATTTAGCAGGAAGTGTAGTTATAGAAGGGAGTGCAGATGTGGGTTCAATTTCTGATGGTGCTGTTAGCTGATTTATAACCTCTGTAACCTATATAACCTCAGTTTCCCATATGATGAGAAAACTCATTTAATGTGTACAAGGTAGTCAGGGAAGTGATTTTTGAGAGAGCTACAAGCATTAGGTTTGGCATGTAACACTGACTTAGCTATTTTTAACTAGTTTGAGGATTGATCTTGTTAGAATGGATTAGTGTGGATTTAAAGAGGCAGATAGTTAAATCACTTAAGTAGGGTGTTTGTCTTATACTTTTAATTTTCCCTGTCTATGTAGAGGTTAAACTGGGCTCATAGTAATTCCAACTTCAACTTTAAGTCTTTAAGAAGTTACATGGCTGTAAACGTTATCCATGAAATCACATGGCTCTGTATGAATCAATCACATGACTCTCAGGAATACAGGAATGCTCTGAGTCTGTGAGCATGTGGCAGAGGTGCCCACTCCTGCCCTTCAGGTTGGCCCCTGTTCACAGCAGATCTTCCCCCCCGATGGTGTTGGAACAGTGGAGAGATAAATCTCCACACCCTGTTCTCTCTTCTAAATGCCAAGCTTCACCCAGCACACAGGGATCCCCTGTGTCAGAGAGCCAACCAGTGGGTCCTCCCACTTGTCGCCCTGACTCCCAGACATGCTGCTTTGTAGAGTTGAACTTTGTTATTCTGACAAGGGGAGGAAAGCAGTACCTTCCCACAGAACTGGAAGAGCCTAGAAGTGGCTTCCTGTGGCAATGCTCCATTATTCTGAGGTTAGCTTGGGGTTGCAATGTGGTGGGAAAAGAGGACTCTCAAGGACTCACAAGGACAAGTCTTGACATCACTTTGTCTCAAAGACATAGTGGTGTCCGTGCCTGAATGCATCAGAAGAGGTAACTAAAGGCTTCAAAATCAGGCTGCTTGCTGCCTTCCAAGAAGAAATATTACACACTCTCCTGGGGTTGAGTGAATGTAAGAGTCCACTGAAATAGTCCTATAGACAGTGTCTCCTCTGGGCTGGGCCTTCTAGGGCCCTGCAGAGATGAAGATGAGTAAGACTCAGTGCTCACGAGATGCCTCCAGGAGGGTTCTCTCTCCACCTGGCCTTCTGTCATGAAAGGAAGACTCTCTGGATTTATTCATCCTCTGCAGGAGACGAATAAACAACTGAATATGTGAGTGGAATATGGAATCTGTAGTAATAGAACCAAAGGGTGTAACTCACAGAAAAATGGTTGTTTGGGGATAGGAAGAAGCCATCAGTTAACAGAGTCCTTACACATAAAAAGGAGTTATCTAGGTAGCCAGGAAACACAGTCCAGGAGCCTGGAGAGCAGAGCTGTGAGCCTTAGGTCTAGCCAAGCATGAGAGCAGATGGCAGTAAGGGAGAAAGGGGCCTGTAACACACTCAGGAGCCCCAACTTCCCTGTAATGATGGCTTCCCCAAGCCCCTCTGTTCTCCGCATTCCCGGCTCCTCTGTGTCCTCATGACTCTGGAGAGTTAAATCGATCAGTGAATGGATTTAAAGACCAGAGCGGTAACTTCTCAAATTTGACCAACTCAATCCATATATACAATATATAAAAAGAATAAAGAGTGCCATGTGTCTTCCCTTGCTCAACTTTCTGCCATGTGCTGCTGAGCAGTTGTCACTTGTTCTTTATGCTGACAGCTGTGTGCAGTATAAACTATGAACTCCAACCCATTTTGAGATTTCAAAGATGGAATCTTACTGAAAAGAAACTGAATATACCACTTGGCAGGCAGAGATATAGGTAAAATCCACTCTGATGGGTCTTTCTCTAAACCAGAGTTGTAAACCACAAATATAGGTCAAGAAACAAGGAAGAAAACAGCAGGTTGAGGCTCCTCCATCTGCTCATGGCTTCTGACCACCCAACTATTTTTGGAGCACGGAAGGGTCTTTGTTTCCAACTCTTTGCTGATGGACTACGGGGCTGTGTTGGCCTCCAAGAAGCCACCTGGGTAGTGGAAGGGCAGAGATGAACCTGCCCCATCTTCCTCTGCAGAGTGCCAATGGATCCACCTCAGTAGGATTGCTAGAGTTGGCAAATACAATTGCACTCTGTACTTCCCAGGGGCTGCTGAGTCTCATAGAAAGTTCTAAACCTTCCAAGGAATTAATTACAGTAGTGAGGCTGAAAGCTGGGATTTAGGGTGATTAGGGGGACCCATTTGGTCAGGAATGCATTAAGGAGGGCAAGTATTTTAAGCCTCAGAAGCAGCAAATGAAGGGAGCCCTGTTCTTAAGATCCTATGCCATGCAAGGAAAGGCTGTGCTTGCCCAGGCAAGGCTGAAAAGAGGTCTGTCTTCCTTTCTGTGCTCTGCCACATCACCCCACAACAAGACAGGGTTAGAACTGGAGGCCTGGGTCCGACAGTGGAGAGTGAGGGATGAGTGGGTACCCAGGCTGTAGTGGACTTGAGTCAGTCACCCAGTAGCCTTTTATTTGGCACTTCCAGTATGCTGGTGACCAGCAAACAAAACAGGCTCCATCCTCAGGGATAGAGAAATAGCAAACACGTATATATTCATGCCTACCTACTACTTATCTGTGTGTGAAAATAATATTTGTAGACATATCTCTGTATAAGTGTAAGTTTATGTCAGGGATCAAATCACTATTGCAGCAAATAAGGGGGAAAGAGGCCTGTTGTAGATGGAATTGTCACATGTCCTCACTGAACGGGTGACTAAAACAAGACTAGCTGCTGTACAAAGCAGGAGGCAGCACCTTATAAGCTTTAGGACACAGCAGGCCCTGGGCAGGACCTGCAGATGGGATAAGGTCATCAGAACAGGATCCCCTGTGACTTACAGAGGCAGCTCACAGAGATCCCACCTGTGGCCCCAGGCTCTGCAGCAGACTTGCCCACATGCCTGTGCCTGAGGTTGGGCCTATACATGGGCCTATACACAGGAGCAGGTGACTGTGGCTCTCCCTAAGCTGGTTTGCAATGTGGCTTATGCTGGGTGCAGGCTGGGAATGGCCCAAATTACTGTCCCCAGGAGGGGAGAAATTGGAGATCAGCCGGCTTCCTCGACAGCAGAGCCCATTCTGTAGTGTCTCCACCAACACGGGGCTGCTGCTCCCAGGAGGCCCGACTCTTCCTTCCTTTCCCACCTCATCTGTCTACCCCACATCATCCTCCCTGAGACCTGTTCCCAATAAACATATGTGCACCTACATTTTAAACTTAGAATCCATTTCTGGGGGACATAAACCCTTGAGAATTCTTTCACAATCAACCAGAGGTTAACACAAGCATGCGCCCCTGGAAAATCCTCTTGTCAACCATTTTATGCCAGCTGTGAGGTACTGTTCCTCCCCTTTTAACTGTGACCTTTCCAGCCTAAGAGCCTCTGGTAGCTTCGCTTGATTTTCATCTTGGAAATGTTCTATTAATCATTTACATGTCACCTCCTCTTGGGAGCCTTCCCTGCTGTCCTGCCTTTCCGTCCTCTACCCTGACTTTGCAGTGTTGCCCTCACCTTGTTCCATCCAGACACCTGCTCATCCACCGTCGAGCTGGCCCTGAGTTTGCAGCTGTCCTCAATCGCCCTAGGCAGATCCAGAAGTTGGGTGAACCTCAGCACCTTTGCTACCCACATGCAGTGTGGGACCTGGAATGCAGGAGGTCCTTGGCAGTGGTTGACCAAACTAAACGGATGGACTTCACCTGAGATAGGCCAGGTCACCTGCATAATGATAATGAGGTTCTTCATTGCACAGGGAAGGACACATTAAATAAATGGAAGTATTATCACCCAAATATGAGCCACAAATAGCCACCATTTCATTATTTAAAAATAGCTTGGAAGCCAGTAAACCAGAGACCACTTTTGATTTCCCAGTACCAGAGTATATCCCTCAATTGGAAATAGTCCCTGGCAATTTCCACATTATCTCTTAGTGGACCAAGACTGGAACTACTTTGGTGCTGAGATCCTCTCTTCAGAACTTTGCTGACTCTCTGACCTCATCATTGTGCATGGTTAGGGCTGCCAGATAAAATACAGGCTGTGACCCTCATGAGTGTTAATACCTTTTAAAGACAGACAGATGTCTCTTCAAACACTGGGCACCTGAATTCTGTCCATCAATGTGCTGTGTACAAAATACACAGCAGTAAAAAAGACAGATATAGACTTGGCCTTCTGTGACTTACAGAGATCTACGTACACAGACAGACTTGGAAAAATGCATTTTAACAATAAAACATTATAATTTCCTGTAAGACATAGTTTATTAAGAAAGAATTATAGTATGGGCATATAACAGACTATGCTGTACCTGTTCAAAACTGATGATGTTAATGCTTTTTTTATGATCCACCAAAATACAACATAGGCTCACAAAGAAAAGACTAATCACTAGGGTACATGGTGGTCTAGTCAGTGTGCCTCCAATTCTGTGGGTAACCAAAGACATTGATAATTGCTTTGCAGAACCGCTGCCAAATCGTGTCATGTTTATCTCTGAGCTTTGACGTTATCACTGACATGTGTAACATCTTCTGCATTTCCTGGATTTCATTCTTCACAATGGGATAAACTTTCGTTGTTGTCATAATAGTGCTTTTTAAAAAGAGCTTCATAGATCTCAGAGCAGAATTCACTCTGCACGGTGATATTTCCCTCACCAGTGTGTAAGTGCATCAGAACTTACTAATATGTTCAGAATGTGCGGTTCTAGGCACGTCATTGCTTCCTCTCATGCCAGAATTTGGGGGAAGGAAGAAGCAGGGGGGAAACTGAAACTGAATGACTCACCTGGAACTTTTTCTTATGGGGACCTGTCCTTAAATATTTAGGATCGAAAGTGGTGGATGTGTGAGTGTTGTTGGGACAGAGGCAAAACTGGCTGCCACTCCCACTTCCCTGAGGTTCTGACTCGGGGCCCTTGCTGTACCAGCAGTGCCCTAAATCCCTGGCTGACTGCGTTTTAACCTATATAGTGACTTGGGTTTTGGTGCCATAGAGGTTATAGTCCTGCATGTCCATGCTGAAGCCCCAGACAGCACCACAGCCAGGTGAATGGAGGAGAGACTCAGTCACAGCTCTTGCCTGAGGAAGAGCACCTGTGCACAGGATTGTGCCTGAAGTGTGTCTGCAGCAAATATGCAAAGAGCCTCCTCAGCTCCTTGAGAAGCCGAGGGGACAGGAAGGTGGTGGCTGGGGGTCTTTTGGAGTCTGCAAAATATTCTCATGCTATGGTTGAGAGCTATAGCATAATCCACGCCCCCGCTTTCTGAGTGGTATTGTGATATTTTTGAACCATTAGGAAGTGCTGCTTTGCTCTATTATACTAAAGTAGGCTATGAGCATAGAAATATATACAACCACTGCTGCCCAAGCAGAGCAAAGTGGCCCTACTGTGCCCCTGTGGAGAGGATCAGCACCCTCCAGGCCATTGTTCACCAAAGACAAAAGCTGAACAGATTCAGAGTGGAAAAGAGGAGACCCAAGATGCAGGAGCAACACTGGAAAGACCAGAAGTGTAATATGGAGGGATCGAGGCACATGAATCTATTCCACATCCCATGCTTGCTAGGAGCAAAATACCCACGAGGCTCCCTGGAGCCTGATGTAAATAAGACTGTCCACAAAATCAGAGTTGTTTCACAAAAGAGCAGGCTGACTCAAGGTCATCTAGTTCTCCATCTCTATGTCATTTGTTTCTGTCCTGAAAATACTGTGGGCAGAAGCTGAGCGCAGACCATCACTTGGACAGCAGGAGGATGGAGAAGGTGATGCCAGGACACCTCCAGGTCCTTGGAGTCTCCATCTTGGATGTCCTGCTCCTTGGGGCTCATTTCTCAGTCCCCAGAGTAAGACTGCCTGGGGCCAGGTCTTGCTGGAGAGATGGGAAAGGAGCCAACATCACCATTGTCTGGGCCCACGCAGTACGTTAATCACCTGTGCAGAGAGCCAGGCAGCCGCTAAGCAGTCCTAAAGCCATGTGACTCCAATGAAGGAAGAGTCTTTATGGTGACTAGAAGATACCATCATGCTGTGGTTGTGAATGGTGTCTCAACACCCCTATTTTACAGGGCATCATCTCCCACCATGAGCCGGGCACTATGATCACACACATGGGCAAAACTTTGTGTGCTGGCCAGGTGTGGTGGTAGCACCTGTAATCCCAGCTATTCAGGAGACTGACGCAGGAGGCTTATGAGTTCCAGGCCAACCTGAGCAATTAGCAAGCACCTATCTCAAAAGAAAATTTTCAAAAAAACCAGGGACAAAGCTTAGTGGTAAAGTATTTACACGAAGCCCTAAGTTCAATGCTCAGTAGAAGGAAATTTAAAAATAAAAAAATAGGAATGTTCTGAATGTTTATGTGATTTTCCCTGTTCTAGCTGGCTAGCCAAGGTATTTGCTGCATGTCCATATGCATGTCCACAGGTATTATGCAGCATGGTGTATGGCATAGATAAGTGCCTGGTGCATAGCACAGTGATGTACTACACTGTGGCTTTTAACCATTCAACTAGGTAGTATATAAATATTTACAAGTAAATATGTAAAATCTGTGGAGTCATGAGCAAGATACTAGGGAAGGACAGCAATGTTGACTTCCAAGATGGTCAAAGGAACACAATGCAAAGAGATCATGGCCCTTGACCGATTCATTCATTCTTATCCATGATTCCTGACCTCCTCGTATCCTCCAGGAGAAGAGGAGACTAAGGACGCATCATTGGCCTCACTGTTGAATCAAGGGATGTGGCTTAGTAAGAAATTTTAAGAGTGAAGTAACTTTTGATAAGTTCACAAATAAAACCAGTTTCCTTTGATAGTTCTGATTAACTTGAGACAATGAAGTGAAGGGTTTTGGAAAGCCTTCAAAGAACACAGGACCAAGGATGGAGAGATGGAGAAGATGAAGGTGTTTAGCCTCCCAGTGGGACCTCTGCCTGGGGACTCATCTGTGCAGCTGTGATCTGCAGGACACACCCATTAACCTAGAAGCGGCCAATTCATATCCCAGCTGTGATGGGCTCTAACCCTGTGCTTCCAAACCTCAGCCATGAGATGTGCATCTCAGAAGAATGCCCAGGCTCCTCTCTGGGGTCTGGCAGGACAGAAACACACCTGGCACTTGTCTCCTCTGTGCCCTAGGTGGGTGCTGACAGATGAAATGGCAGATTACATCAGAAAGTGTGGAAGCCCGGGTCTGGCCACAGGGCTTGTGAAAGGCTGGTAGTGAGGTCTCAGCTTGTGCACACTCGAGGTGAGGCAGGAGGGTGCAGGCTTCTCCTAGGCTTGGCGGCACGCCGACCCAAAGTCTGTGTGTAGGAGGTGCGGAAAGTGTAGTGGATGCTGACAGAGGAGAGGGCTACTTCCTAGCTTTGTGCATCTCCCACAGGGACCTCTCCTTGTGTGTCTGTCTCACTCTCATGGCAACCTGATGGAATGGATAGTTATCCTGACTTGGTAGCTGCAGCTATCAGTTCCACATAAGTGGGTCAGATTCCTGCAAGGGGTGAGCAGTAGACAAGGATCAGAATTCGCCTTCTCTTTGGTCCTCTGCTCTTTCTGGCCACGCTGTCTTTCTTTTCCTTGACTTAATAGTAGAGTGACTGTATGGCCCAGTGTACCCACCACACTTCTAGGTTATGTCTCTTGGTCCAGGAAAATTAATAATAGACATCCTTATTCACTCCCAAGAGGAGTTGCAGTGGCAATAAATTATGTGGTCTCCATGGTCACTCTGTCTAACAGGAGCTCAATGTTTTATTTTTTGGTTGGAAGTGTTGCACTTATGAAAACCACAGCTCCAAAATGGGTACAAATTGTCATTTGGCTGGAAATGTGAATCTGGCATCCCGCTACGCTAATGTAATCATCCAGGAAGTCTGTCCAGATGCACCATAAGGAAGACAGCCAAGCTGGAAGTGACTGTGACCTGGGATGAGAGCCCTGTTAGGGGACTTTGCCATCTGGTGGGCTGGACTGCCCGCTGGCCAGGATTTCCCTTATACCACTCTTGGAGACCCGCTCTCAGGTGAAGAGACAGTCCGTGGGCTGGGATTGTCTGTGGCCATACGTGAAGAGTATTGCTGATGAGAGACTCAAGGCTTGGAATGATCTCCACTATACAGTTCCCTGGTCCAGCTGGGCAGGCTGGACACTGCACAAAAACACCTAGCCCATTGAAGCATGTGAAGGCTGTGCACATCTTTATTGCCAACTCTCAGAGCTCTTCCTACCGGGAGGTACAGGGACATCTTTCTCCTTCTCACAGGACCGTGGTAGGATACTGAGTGGTGGTGGCCATGGCTAAAGATGAACTGCTTCCAAACTGGCTACCTGTCATGCAAGTGACCATCATAAATCCCAGAGAACTTGAAGAGCTAGAACCTGAAATTAGCAGACTGCAGATCTGAGCACAGGAAGGAGCAGTCTTCTGAGAAAGAACAAGAGCCCTACAATTGACTGAGCATCTGCTTTCTGCCCAGTGCTGTGCTTAGTACCCGACTTGCAGAGTGTGAGCACCTAACCTCCATCCCTGCAGTCAGCCCGCTGCCTATGTTACAGGTCAGATCATGGAGGCCCGGAAAGGGGCGTGGCCTTCCAGAGTCACGTAGCTAGGTACAGCTAGGCTTCAAATTCAGGCTTCTGAGAGTCATATTCTCTCCATGGCAGGAACAAAGCTGCCCAGATGGGGCCTCAGTGTCAGGGGTTCTGAGCACAGGCACTGAGGTGGCAGAAGACAGACCAGGACTCAGGGTCTGCTCCTGTGTGTCCACGGCTCTCTGGTTGGCCAGTCTGCTTCAGCTTCCTCCCCACATCCCCAGAGCCACACAAGGTTGCCATGGTGATCATCCCAAGAGGCCGGGGCTCCCTGATCCATCTCCCTGGAGAAACTTAGAGGAAACAGAAATCATTTCTGTCCCACTTCTGGGCAGCAAAGCTGTCTCCTGTGCACAGGTGACTGGCGGGGACACCCAGCTATGGGAGACGTGGTGGCATTCCAGACACGGGGAGGGTAGAGAACTATGCTGGAGTGGAAGCCGGTGTTACCCAGCCCCTTAGTGAGCACCTCTTACAGTTTGTGCAATGCTTGGGAGCAAGTTCCAGCATGGGGTGGGAGGGCTCAGCCCAGCCAGGCACCTCCAGAGAAGGGCCTCAGGAGGAGCTTTGTCACAGGCCCCTGCTGTGAGCCCCGCTGGCTCCCTGCAGTGTGTCTGTGATCCTCCTGAACTCTCCCAGGCTTCCCACAGTTTGCAGCTGGGTCTTCCTTCTGAGCTGAGCCTTTTCTAGAGAGGGCACATATCCCTCCTCCACCCTCAGTCCCCCTCTCATGCCGTGGGTCCTTCTCCATCACCTGGTCGGTAATGACAGTCACAGCAGGATGCACACAGATCGGCAGTGATCAGAGTGAGTTTGAGGACGAAGCAGAAGATAGACACTTGCTGGAGAACTCTGGGAAGAAGACATTGGGGTCCCTGGGGAAGGAGCCAGCTCGCTAACACCAGCTCCAGGGTGACCCAGGTGAGTCATGCCACATTACACCCCATCTGCTCTCACCTCGTGGGGTCGCCATCATCGCCCCGATGTACGGAACAGGAGTGTGGAGCCCCGCTCGGTGCCTCTTCACCTGCCCACCTGCTCCGCATCAGCCCCGTTCTGCCCCATCACTTTGAGGATCGGTGACAAGCACTAAGCAGCCAGATTTGGTGCCAAGGAGGATTGAGTACGAATCACATACTTCCAGTTGCTAGTTCTCAGACCACTGAGCCTCCTCCTGAGCCAGTTAATGGCAGGATGACCTCTGAGCCTGTCCTTGTGATGGAAGTATGGAGAGGGGAGGGCAACGTGAAATGCATGGCTGGTGTGTGACAAGGAGTGAGCAGCCAGGAGGAGCTGGTCCCCTTCCTTCTCCTCTTTAAGCTGAAACCCACCTATTGTCCTGTGTCTTGGGTCCATGGTGGAAACTGAAGGTAAAACTTGCCTGTGTGACTTTGAATGTTGGCTTTGCTGTGCTCACATCTTTTCCCTGGAAAGTGGGGTGAACTGCTGCCTATGTCATGGAGGTGGTGATGAAGGTCACAGGAGCTGTTCTTTGTGGAGCGCGTGGGGCCCTGTGCACAGTCAGCTGTATGCAAGGATGGGGAACAAGTCAGCCTACACTCTTCACCACACGCTTCTTTACCTAGTGCCTGTGCTGTGAGCTCAGCAGCCTGGGCAGAAAAAGAGGCTTAGAGTGTCACATTTGTGGTCAGCTGATGGCTTGAACAGGCCCAGGTGTCATGGCTGGGGCAAGCATGGGTCAGCAGCTGTGGCTGCTGACCAGGTCGGTGGGGGTTGGACACCTCCAGGCATCAAGGGCTTCATCCCACCCCGCAGGTGGTTCTCATTTCCTCCTCTTCCACCTCTGAGTCACACCAGGCCATGTTAGTCACGCCCTGATCTGTAGGATCCCACACACACGGCCCACGGCTATGACATCAGCTTCGGGTAGGCAGAGAGGAAGCATCACTGTGGCGCAACTGAGCGAACCGAAGAGATGTAAATCCCAGCCCTGCTACACATCAGAGTCCCCCAGGAACTTACAGAGACTCAGGGGCCCCACCAGGTTCCAGTGTAACTCAGCATTACAGGTCCAGCCGGAGTCTCCCCTAAGTCCCACCCTATGTGCCTTTAGGGATGACTGGCCAGACAGCAAGGTCCCACCGTGAGAGAGGCTGAGGCACCTGGGAATCTGCATTCAAACATCCCATAAGGAAGGGGCTCCTGGCAGCACATGCTGACAGGCACAGACGTGTCCAGTGAAGAAAAGAGAAAACATAAAAGATCCCATCTACCAAGTCTTCCCAAAGACTAGCTTTTGCTCATTTGGATTAAAAACTGCAAACACTGTCCATGCTCACACCCTGAGAAGTTGAAAACTCTGGCTGTCCTATTCTCCAGCCTCAGCCGTGCAACCCCTCGCTCCACACCTTTGAAACGCTCAGCACCTGTGGGTTACAGAGAGCACCATGTGGAGGTCAGCAACTTTGCAGTGACGAGATGGAGGACAAAGCTGATTGATGCCTGGTGCAGTAGATGAGAAATCACATAAGGTTCTTTGCTCCCTTTGGCGAGGGAACCAGGAATCTGCCTATGTGCTGGGATTTGAATTTCTTCATCTTCCAGCAATGGAGGAAACTGAATTGTTGGGCAGACAGTTGACAGCACTGGTTGGAGAGAAATATTTCTAACTGTATCATAATGCCAAAGTAGGAGTTGGTGTTGTGAGAAAAGCATAATGCTGAGTATCAGGGTGCTAGATTTTGTGATAACATGTAGTTCTCTTTGCAAAGTCTGAATGCCCTTGGGCAGGATGAAAAAATAAGTCTCCCTCTCCTTTGGCTCTGGCGTCCTTGGTATCGCCACAAGTGCATTATGCTAATTCCTTTCCATTCGTCGACCACATTGGTCATCTGCAGTATCCAGAGCTCAGGGCCAGCCTGAACTACAAAGCGAGACCCTGTCTCAAAAAAAAAGATAAAAGTGGAAAGAACTTTTGGAAGATAAAACAAAATTCTATTCTCAAAGTGATATTGGAATTGATCATGTTAGTGATAGAAAATTCTATTTTTTTTTTTCTTGAACTTAGAGCAGTGAGTCAACTTTCATTATCTTTGGGTAGATTCTTCAAATAGTCATTATTTGATTCAGTTTGAAAATCATTGTCAGGCCAGGGATTTAGCTCAGTGGTTCCAGCGCCTGCCTTGCAAGCTCAAGGGCCCGGGTTCAATCCCCGGTAACCACGTACCACAGTACCAGGTGTGGTGGCTCACGCCTGTAATCCTACCACTTGGGAGGCAGAGGCAGGAGGATTGCTATGAGTTCAAGGCTGAGCTCAGGGCCAACCTGAACTACAAAAGTGAGACTCTTTCTCGAAAAAAAAAAATGAATCAGTGTGACCTGGAAACTTTAGAGCTGGAGACCATAGCGATGATCATGCCCAAGTTCCCATTATAAAAATGGGAAACTGAGGTACAGGAAGATTAACTTGTCCCAATCATACAACACAATTAAGAAGAGATAACTTGGCCACAAGACCTTCTCTCATCTTTACCCAACACACCACTTACATACACACCTCTCCTTTTGTCCATATTTGCACCAACAGCCCCACAGCCTGGTGGCACACCTTGTACGCATGGCTCAGGTGTGTCTTTGTACTTCTAATACGTTTGTTTAAATCATATTTGTTGCCTCCATTAATATGCAAGTTCCAAGATACCAGGGACCCTAGATAAACTGTTTACTTTTCCATCTCTGCCGCCTCTCACAGGGTCTGATCCATTACATGCATTCATTTATTAGTCCTATGACAGTGGAATAAATGATATAACAGGCTGAGATTCAAAGAATGATGGAGAATAAGTTAAGGAGAAAAGGGAAGAAGTTTCCAGGCAGTGGTAATTGCATATGCAAAGGTCCAGTGGCGAGAGACAGGCTGTTGCTTTTTAGCTGTTGTTTTTTGCTGTGGTCAGAGCTGGAGTTCTAATACGATGAGAAACAAGGCTGGAGGGTTGGCCATCTCTACATCGAGAGACACTTTTCAGCCACCCTTTTCTCTGTGTCTTGTTCAGCTGAGGCTCTGATGTCGAATGCTGAATCTCCTCAAAAGGACAGGACCATCTACCTCAGATTCTCAGTTAGTGGTGAGCAGAATTCCAGGCAGGCTCCATCCCTGTTCCAACATGGTCACACCTAACAGCTGCCACTTCTTCAGTACTGAGTGAGGCCCCAGGATCCTCTTCAGCCTTTTGTAGAAACACAGTTCCTTCTCTGATCATCTGGCTACCAGGCCTTGCTTTTCCAAAACAGAATCTTGTCCTGAACTACCAGTCTGTTGTTAGCAGCCTTATCTCAGGGACCCAAAAGTCTGCTTTATGACTCTGAGTCCTGAATTTCCTGCTGTCTGAGCTCCCCTTGTGGAGCTCCAGAATCCCTGAAGTCAGAATGGGGCTGGCTGATGTCTGGTGGAAAAGTCTGTTCACCGGATAACCCTAACACGAAGCTTTCTGAGAGTGGGTCGAAGCCTCCCTGATGAAGGCCTGGACCCATGGTGTCCTCTCATACTGGTTCCTGTGCCAGCAGCTTGAGTGCTTAGCTGGACAGATACCGAGACTAATGGCAGAGCAACCTTGGAGGCAGGGCCACCTGGCTTTATCCTTTGCAGGCCGGGCAATTTTGGGAAAGTTCCTCCCTGTCTCTGAATCCAGGTTTTTAGGCATAAATGGGAAACAATACTCTCTCTAAAAGTGGGTTGAGAATTTGATGAGGCAAGGCCTGTGAAGACCATACCTGGCTCACCGTGGGACAAAAGGAGCCACAGCTCCTATTATTGCTGAATTGTTCGCCCTCAAGAAGAGAAGGGAACCACCTCCTGTGTTCCAGAGAGGGAAGGAAAGTCAATTAAAACAACGACTTGCAAATCCCCATTCACTGCTGCTGCGAGGAGAATGGATTGTCTTGTTCATTTTATGTCCTGAGTCTACAAGTAAATTGCAAAATCCTTTTTATTGAAAAATCCTTCCATCTTTTGCAAATGTTTATTGAGTGCACGCTATTTGCTGGGCATGCAGAAGCAGTGAGAATAAATGAGCTGCTGATCCTGCACTAACCAGGGAGTGGGAGAAATAAGAGCAGAGATTTTCTCTGAGCGTGAGGGGAGGCGCTGCAAGTGCAGAAGGCTGAGCATTATTTACTCACGGAGCCATGCAGGACCTCACACGTGCCTCTCGCTGCTTAAACAGGCATGTGCTGACAACACATTCTCCAACACAATATACAATTACTACCACACATTGGGATTAAACAAACATATGGACATTTAGTGTTATACATGTGTAATCAGTATGTAGGATACATTTGAGTAGTGATATGTAATTAGTATTATGCCAATAATACCTATATTATAGTTATATATAAGGTCTAATCTTATAATTCTGTATGCATAGATCGCAACCATATTAATATTATTAGTCTACTATGATTATATATAATTATATAATATAGGATGTTATATAACTATAATTATATTACTAATAAAGTATTTAACATACTTTAGTTAGGTGTATATATAATGCTGACTACATATTAATATACATGCTGTACTTAATATAGTATATACATATATACTGTATCTACTATAGTGTATACTATATGTACTGTATATAATGTAGTACATATATAGTGTACATATTGATAGATACACTATACTGTATATTCATTATATATGTATCTATAAAGCTGTTTTTACATAGATATATATAATACTAATTATACAATAATTATACGGTTATAGCGCATATAATACATATTGTTTAGTATTTGTCATTTACGGTGCTCCTATGGTTATATATGATGTTGTTTAAAGAGAGCTCTGCTTCTGTAATTCGGTCAGCATACCATGCATAGGACAGTGACCCCAAGATCACAGTGTGGCTGGGAAGCCCCTCGGCCTGGTGGGTCACAGCCATGGAGATGCCAGAGTACAGCGCACTGCTCATGTGGTCAGAAGATGCCAGTGTGCACACACTCCCTGTGCTGTGCTCAGAGTCAGCACGTACCATAGTACACAGCGCTCCTTATGAGATCATCGTAATAAGTGGGCCCAATACAGTTCTGTCCTCACTGTGCTGTATTTATGGAAGAGCATGCATTGCTCATAACTGCTCAGATTCAGAATGAACTTCAGAGCCCATCAGTGAGTGGAGAGAGAAAATGCAGTGTATATGCAGACTGGTATATTATGTAGCCAAGGAATCATTGAATTTTGTCATTTGCAGCAACATTAATGGACTGGAGGATATTATGTTAAGTGAAGTAAGCCGGGCACAGAACACAAGAACTACATGATCTCACTTAGGTGGAGGTGAGAAAATTAAATTCAAAGAAATGGAAAATAGAGACATGGCTCCCAGCAGCTGGAAGCAGTGTAGGGTGGATAGAGAGAGGGTGGTAGCGGGTGTGGGGGTGCAGGTGGCAGGAGGAATAACTCCTGCTGCTTCACAGCAATAATTGAGCAAATATTTCATGCTGCTTGTAGAGAGGACTTTAAATGTTCCCAGCACAAAGAAATGATATATGTGTGAGGTGACAGGCATGTTGGTTACCCTGATCTGATCATTACACATTGTTATATCTGGACTGAAATACTGGCAATGCTATGAGTCAATTAAAACATTGAACCTCTGCTCAAGTCCATCTCTGCAATGCTAAAGGACATTCTGTGGGGGGGCAGCCCCAAGACGTGGACCTCCTCCGGTTTCTCACTCACCCATGCAGCAAGCTTCACTTGACACCTGCTGCATGCCCAGCCCTGAGTGGACCTGGGGGGCAGAGCCATGGAGGCACAGTCCCTGCCCTCCTGGAGCTCACTGAGGGGCCATGGGGAAGCCTAGGAGGCTGCAGAGCCTGCTCTCCACAGTGTTGTGGATGCAGGAAAGCAGGTCCTGGGGTGCTGGGGAAGAGGGCGAACAGTTGTGTCTGGTGGAGAAAGAGGAGATGGGCCGGCCAGTCTGTGTACCACAGAGCAGGCGGATACTGAGACAGCCCACATGAGGAGCTGGTGGGAGGGCACGGATCTGCTGCTGCTGCAGACACCCGAGAAAGGAGCAGCAGCAGCCTTCGCAGGAGATGGCAGATACCTCTTGAGCATTCTTCATATGGTATCACACGATTCCAGCCCAGTCCTAGAGTATGCACACTCACTAATGACTAATACGTTCCAAGGACAACTCGGTAGGGGTTCAGTGTTGGCACCCCACTCATGTTCATGCACCGGCTCTGGAAGCCTCAGCATCCTTGTCCTTAATGGAATGAGAGAGCCAGGAGGAGGACTGCAGGCTCTCGGCAAATGCTCAGCAATGCCTCCTGTTCCATGGCCCTGTAGAGAGAAGGTGCCAGGAGAGTAGAGGGGAGAATGTCAGCAAGGCAGGTGGGGTCAGCTCATGGGCTGTTCCTGTGTGCTAAAAGAAAGGTCTCACTTTACCTGGAAAGCCGGGAGGGGCACTGGGACCATTTGAAGCAAAAAATAAAATGTTTCCTGTTGTGTTTGGGAAATGTGACTCTGAGCACAAAGGGTACCCTTAGAAGAGTGATGTCATCACCCAGGAAGGAACGGTGGCCACTCAGTCCACGAAGGGACAATCGCAAGAGACCCTGAGGAGAAAGAAAGAATGCGTGTGCTGGGAGCCTGGCTGATGACAGGGTGAGGAGGGGAGAAGAGTAAGGGGATGGGTGATGCCCAGGGTCCATCTTTGGTGCTGAACAATTCATTCCAGCACACAGAGGAAAGGAATGCATGAGAAATACATGGGTTGAATTGTGTTCTCCCCAAATTTCTAGCTAACCTCAGGATGGGATCCTCTATGGAGATGGTGTGTGTGCTTGTCAGCATCCCACCTCAATAACAAATACTTGAGATTAATCAGCCAACAAAGAGAGGTGATTTGTCTTTTAGTTTTAGCTATTTGCAGTCCATGAGCAATTTGCACTGTTGCTTGGGCCCTGTGGTAAAGCAGCATAGACCGGATGTACCTGCCAGAGTAAAGCTGCTCACCTCAGGGTGGCCGGGAAGTAGAGGAACAGCAGCAGGGGCTGGGGTTCTGCTGTCCCCTTCAAGAGCTATCCAAGTAACCTGGAACCACCCACTTTTATAAGCCTCGCTTCTTAGAAATTCACAGCATCCCAACAGCTCCACGCCAAGGAGGACATCCTCAACACATGGCCAAAGGCTTTGGAGAACATTTAAGATCCAAGAGGTAGCAGAATCTTTACAGAGGCAAGCGAGTTACAGCAAGGTCATTACAGTGGCTGCCATTCCAGTGTGACTTCACAGAAGGGGGACAGTCAGACCCAAGCAGTTGCAGTGAGGGAAGATGATGCACAGAGTTGGAGAATCAGACTACCTCCGAGCTAAGGAGAAAGGCTGAAACACATCCTTCCCATGCTTCCCTTAGAAGGAACCAACCATGATAGCACCTTGATTTGGAACTTTAAGCCTTAGACTGTCACAGAAAGTGAAGTGCCAGGCTGGTAATTTAAGCCACCCAGTTGAGCTATTTCCTTATGACAGCCCTAGCAAACTAATTCAACTAATCAACTCATTTGGTGATGCTCAGGTGTTATATTCTGGGTCAGCTTAGTTTGATTACTTTTGGGGGAATATCCAGGTGGAGACAGATGCCCAAATGGTAGCTATAAATGCAAGTCCAGGACTCAGGGAGCAGCCAGGACTGGTGACAAAGATGTGTCAACAGTTCCTGATGCCCTGGCATCTGTGGCACGGTGTGACTATTACATCATGGGCCTTTGAGAATAATCAAAGAAGGAAGGTCACATTTGCCTAAGGACAGAGGGCAAAAAGGACTCTGAAGCTGTTGAGATTCATTCTAACTTTGTAGTCTAGGCCTAACACCGTTATCTAAATCCTGTGACAGAGCTCCAACCGTGCCTTCGATGAAGCTAGCGAATTTTAGACTTGTTGCTGTAGCTTCCAGTATTTGCACTCACTGTGATAGAACCATCTTTGTTCTGTAAAATGTGGAATGAAAAATTCAATATCAAAGCTATTCCGAGAACAGAGAATGGTAGCCTATGTAGATTCTCAGGGTCTCGCCCACATCCTGAAATGTTGACCTCTGAGTAAATGTGCCAGTGACATATCTATTTTTGGTAGCAGTGGAAAAGTCTGTGTAACTTAAAATGTTCAAGTCAGCAGACAGACAGCATAGCATAATGGGAAATGGTAATCAGGGGAGTCAGGAGGCCTTGCTCCGAGTCCCAGATGTGCTTCTGAAAGTCTGACCTTCTCCTCTCTGGCTGCCCTTTCCTCATCTACAGGACAGTGATGAGCAGGCACTGGGTGATCCTCCAACTCTGACATGCTAGGAGTCTCTCTATGTTGCCTTTAACTGAAACTGGTGATAACATTTCCATTAATTGACCTGCCAACCTGAATTATCCACCCCCTGAAGACATGGAAACAAGATGATAGGCAGAAATGACTATCACAGATGACTTTGGGAGAATAATTTCCCTCCTTAAAATGGCAGATGGGATCCTGGAAAGAGACAGTGGTTTTAGAATGCATCTTAATTACTGGCAAATTGGGTTTTGCTAGGAGGTTGCTGAATATCTGTGGTCACAATATTTTGTCCAATGATTTAGATTTAAACCATACTGAATAGAAAATGTACGGATACAGAAAATCACCCACTCCTAACTGCATTTGTAATTTCCTCCTGGACCATTCAGTATTTAAAATTCATGTTGACCTTTTCTTGATATGCCTGGACATCTCAGCCCTGAATATAATATGCTCCTCAGAGGGGAAACCAAATTAAGATTTATTAAGTATCACATTTTGTACCAGGTCCTTGCCCTACATTATATAATATCTCATTTACTATCTCCCTATAGCAGATGCTGTTGGTTACAGTATATTAACTTTGCACTCTGCATCTTGCAAGTTGCAGAAGTTGCTTCCTGGGGGCTCCTGTGTGGCATGGGGGTCACACTTGGCCCTTATGGATAAACCATGGGTGCACATGAGGCCACAGAAGCAGCCCCCCACCAGTTCCCCATGGACACATGCTGGATGAACAGCCCCGCTGCTTCCTACCTTGGCGGGCAGGATGCTTACATCCATTCTTATATTCAAATGCCTGCCTCAGTGTCTGCTTCTGGGAGATTCAAACTAAGATGGCCCCAGTCGGCCCAGTAGCATCATTGCCAGTTTATAGCTCTGAGTACGTAAGATAGTAGTGTCCTGGTGCTGGGTTTTGTCTGGCTCTCACTGACTTTCCTCTACACCAATTATTCTGAGCCCGGGCAGATTTAGTCCTGCAGACAACTTCTGTCTGGACACATTTGTGGTGTTCACAACTAGGAGAGTTAAGGTGCTACTTGCATCTCACAGGCAGAGGCCAAGGAGAATACTCAACAATAGTTTAGCTGCTGGGACACAGACTGATCCATCCATAAAAGCCAGTACAGCAGCACCAAAGTTGACAGTCCTGCTCTGCCCTTAGCAAGACAGGTTGCTAGACGTTAGCACCGCTCTGACCTGTGTTATATGGTACCTCATCTAATGTGGTAGCTCTCGTGTGTGACTGGCCTATTTGCATGTCATTTCCAGGGCCAAGCTGTGGCTCAGCTGTGCTCCACTGTGCCCAATGTGACTGTCTTTGGAACAGCTTCTACTTTCAAGCATGAAGCAATCAAAGACTCCGTGACCCACCTCTTTGACAGGAATGCAGACTACGTTCAAGAAGTCAAAAGGTAAGAGACGCTCCACAGAGCACCAGCTTGGCTCTTGCTTGTCTCTCAAAGAATAACAACTTTCATTTAAAGGATATCTAATAAAGTAATACTAGTAAACCTGTTCTGGAAGCTTAGTATTCTAGCTCTGTGCCCAGGGTTTCTCGTGTTCTCTCCTCTAATCCTCTCAACTATCCTATTTTATTCCCAAGGGACAAAATCATTAAGTACCTTGCAGAGCTGATGCATTTGAAGTTATTCTGGTTGTTACTACACTGTCTTAACACACAGGAGTTTATTTCTCACCCATTCACGTAGCACCCCATGGTGGACATTGTGCGGATCATCATCCGTAAAGGGAGTCAAGGACTCAGGGTCATTTCTCATAATGGTTCCACTGTGGTCTTGGACCTTATAGTCCTTTGCTTCTAGATGGCAGATGGGAAATGACATCGAAGGGTCACAAGTGGGAGCTTCCCATAGGTCAAACCTAGAAGGAACACGCAGCCTGCTTGTATTGGGTTACAGGTGAACAGGGCCATGACTTAGTGAGAGCAAATAGGAAGTATTATCCAGCTGTGTGTGCTGGAAGGCCTGGCATGGGTAGGAAGCGATGGGGATGGAATAGGTAAGAAATCTGAACTTGGAAGCTGGTGCCTCTGCAGAGAGGCTAGTGCTAAGGAAGAAGGGTGTGGTGCTCATAGAAGAGGCTCATGGGCACATTCAGGAACTACACAGCCTCAGAGGCGAGGAGAAACACAGAAATGCTCACCACAGTACACAGTGAAGGAGGGGTGTGTGGTTATCCCATGTCAGCATGGACATTAACAAAAGGCCACTGGGGAGGAAAGGGAGGAGGGTCAGGAGGTAACGCCCAGCAAGGAGACAGGTGTCATGTGCATATAAAGACCCCACTCAATTTAGCAAGCGTGGATTGCAAGCTGCATGTGACCAAAAGCTCCTGGAAGACTAATGGTGATGGGACAGATTTGGGCTATGAGTAGTCACTGGAGGAGAGGAGAAAAAGTGGGCAGTGTGGTCGGTGTGCCAGCTGTCCTGGTCTCTTGGGGCAGCATTGCTTTATAACCAGTCTTCATTCCACCTGTGACCCAAAACTGCTGATCATGGTATGGGTGTCGATGTGAGGAATCAGGTGGGAAATGCAGTTCCAGATGATTTGTGTGTCACGACCCAGCTGCTGCTCCACAATCTAGGCTCCTCCCCCGGTCTGCTGTGCTCACCCTCCAGGGAGGATCCCGAGATGGCAAAGGCACCACTGCCCATATCTCCCTTTTTCAATTCTCAGTCGTAAAGTGCAAGGATATTAGTTTTACCAGGCAGCAGAAACAATTTTCTCCAAATCACAAATGAAGAGAAGAAAGTAAAGGCCGGGGATGAGTGAGTTGGCTGTTTGGGGAGATCAGCTTGGACTAGATTGGGTAAAACTTGGGAATTTGAATTTTCAGGTTTGCTTTTTAACATGTGAAATGCAGAAGTTTTTTATTTTGGTTTTGGTTTTATTTCACAATACTGGTATACAATTTAAGATCGCCCCAGTATTTCCAACAAGACATGAAAAAGAGCTTTGCAACCTGGTTGAGGAGCTGGCTGTTCCTCATAAGTCCAGAGAGTACAGGGGACTCAAGGCTTCCCTGTGTCTCAGGCCACTGCTCCCAATGAGCGCTTCACACTTTGAACAGCAGTCATAGGCTGTGGCTTTCAGAATGAACTGAGCTGCCACTGTCCCTTTCCATAGTCTCCTCTCGCCCTTACGGGCTCTTCTTGCCAGCAGTGTTTTGTTATTTGTGTGCCTTCTCAATAACTGTGAGTTGAGAGTGTGGGCCGCGCTGTGCACCATGCTGTGGAGGGAGACCAGCAATGCCCACCTCAAGAGTCACTCATGGTGATGCTTGCAGCTTGAGTCTAGTGGGGAGCAAAAATAAAACGACAAAAGGAAGTAATTTACTTTTATGAAGAAGTCAGTAAACTCTTTGAATATATCATCAGCCTTGAGCCAACTAAAGAAGTCGAGAAAAATAGTTGTGAAACAGATTTTACCTTCACATGAATTACTTTCTCTGCATTTGAGAAGGAAGAGAGAGAACTGTAAGTAAAACCAAGTAAGGGTTAGAAAGCTTGATGCATGGACTCCTTACTGTAAAGGCTTCAGGAACAAAGAAAAGAGAAGGTCCAGACTGGTAGCGCCTAAGGGCACATGACAGGGAAGGAGGACGTCACTGGGTGGGGGAGAACTGCAAGCAGGGGAGCGTGGAGAAGGTGCAGAGACAGCAGCCTGCCACGCTGGTCTCTCCCCGCACTGCTGAGTCTCAGATGAGCCACCTTGCAGCTTGCCAACTCTGCGAGGCCCAAGTGCCCCTTCTTACAAATAAGGAAGCTGGCACTGAGGACCAGATTTGGCCGTCAGCGTAGAATTCTGTGAAGAGTGCTGCCAGTCTTGTCTTGGTACGAAAGACCCTGGGAAAGCTCTGAAGCAGGGGAGGTGTGTTTGGTACCTTATTGTGGGGTTCCCAGCTGTAAACTCATGTTCCAGATGCGGAAGTGTGTCTTTCGGTACATGCAGCTCATCACACATGCATCACAATAAAGCTAAAAACCACCTTTTGAAAACTTAAACTTCATCTGATACAAAATGGTGCACGATATTATCTCAGCCCTTGTTTTCATTCATTCATTTGCTCATTCACTCATTCATTCATTCATCGAATATCATTGAAGCATTTGTATGAACTGCCCAGACACAAGGGGAGCAGGATCACATGGCCCCATTTCCTGAAGTGTCCAGATGGGCAGAGACAGAAGAGAAAATGATAGATTGCAAGATAGGGTTGTTAGCCGCTCACAGGGGAGCAGAGGGCCTGTGGGGAGCTCAGTGGAGCAGCGTCTCTAAGGAGCCTGGAGGATGCTACAAATGGACACTGTCCTTGCTTTTAAAGGAGGAGGCGAAGGCACAGCCTGGTTAAGTCAGCCCTGCACGGCTGCATGGAGGGGTTGAAACCCACCCATCCTAGTCCAGAACTTGTGCTCGCTGCCCACCCCCATCTCGTGTCAAAGGCAGTGAGTGGGCCACACTGGAGCCAGCAAGGTGGCCCAGTTGCCTCGGTGACAGCGGGGGCAGTGTGAGGAGATGGACCGTGAGACCAGCCTGATTCAAGGCTTCCTCCTGTCTGAACTGAGCCTATTTGGAGTAGGTGGTGTGGTTCTGCAGTTGGAGGCCATCCTGGGCATTGCAGATCTCTGTTCACTAGGTGACAGCCGCTGCCTGTCTGCCAAGGCGGAGCGATGCAAAATGTGTCCCAGGTGCTCCCTCGGGAGGTGGGAGCGGAACCGCTGCTGGTTAAAACCCATGGGGAAGATGAGAGCTTGAGATGGCGGCTATGTAATTACCCTGATTTCCTCTTTGCAATGCATATACTGTGTCAGACTATCACACTGGACCCCACACACAGGCACAGTTATGATGTTGAGAGTTTACAAAAGTAACCCAAAACCAGTGGGAAGGCTTCGATGGAGTTAAAATTGGATTATGTCAGAAAGTAAGTGTCCTTTGCGGATCCGAAGCAGCAAAGCACTGCTAGGAGAAGTGAGTATGTGAAAAACTGGATTGGCCACGAGTGGGAAGCAGCCTCCGAAACTGCGCAAGAAGAGACTCTCTGAGAGGTGGGGAGCGGAGAGCTGCTGGGGACCCCAAAGGAGGAGCGCAGTGACCCCTGACTGGAGCCTCAGACAGGAGGCAGGGCTGCTTCTTCCTGGGGTCGCTGCGGGGCAGCGGCATCTGAGCCGTAATGGCATCGTGCATACAGGAAAAATAACCATGAGAGTGCGGCCTCCAGGAGAGGTGGCAGGAACTGGCCTGGCGCCAGCTCTGGAAATGGGGGAGACACAGAAGAGACCCCAACGTGAAGGAGCACAAGGCCCACGAGGAAAGAATCGGTTCCCCGCGGAGTGATCTGCTATTGCTCGAGGGACTTGAGTCTGGAGATTTCTGTCACAGATGAGGCCGAGGGGTGCAGCCTCGGGAAAACTGGAGATCATCTGGCTTCCTGCAGCTCTGCACCCTCACGAGGCCCCATGTGGAGTAGGTGCATATTAAAATAATAGTGGGGATGAGAGAGAATCTTTTCACCTGGGGAGAATAGAAAGGAAGGATCCGGAAGGGATTCCCGGAAGAGAGCACAAGGAGGCATACGTGTCAGTATTGACTAGGACACCTATTCGCATCAGCAACATGCCTGCTGCTTGTGAGAAGCCTGCTGTGTGCTACCAACAGCTGAAGCAATGGCCCCAACAAGTTCTGAGAAAAAAATTCAAAAGAGAAAGCTGAGCAGAGAGCCAAGGACCCAACTGGAAGTCAAAGCCAGGACAAAGAAAAATGCATTCCTTGGCGAGGTCTAGGTTTCTCTCCCTACGAGCCGCTGGAGAGAAATTCTTTCCTGGTCCATGTGGGTGGGAGCAGAGGCAGCATTCAGCTGGAAGTCGGGGAGCGAGGACAAAGAAGGGACAGACATGAGGACGCGGGGGTCAGCATTTCAGCAGGTCTTAGGAAGCTGGTGGCAGCAGGGGAAAGAGGACCAGAAGCCTCTGCACTGGCTCTGTCCCCCACCGCTTGCTCTTAAGACACCTGTGCAGGTGGTCTGAACACCTGGAGATGGGACACTGGACATGAGGCTGTCCGCAAGCCTCTGCCAAGCTGTCCTCCCACATAGTCCATTCATGAGGCCATCCAGATAGAGAAGGAAGGGAATGTTCCAACCCAAAGGAGCATTTCTACTTGGAAAAGGAGCAGCCACTGCTTGGAGAGCTGGACGGAAATGCCAACACCCTCACCCTCCGGGTCACAGCAGGGACATCTACCTCTGCTGAGCCTTTCCCGCCTGCCCTCCAGCCCCCTAAAGGCTGTTTGGGTCACAGTTGGTTTCTTGAAGTTTTTACGTACTCTTTCTTTTCAATCCCTCTGCCAACCAAGAGATCCTTCTAAGTTGGGCCATTTTGACAAGAGGTTATAGGCGCTGACAACGGTCCCAGCAATTATCATGGTTATCATGGGCTCTGAGCTCCCCCTGCATCTGTTCATACAGACTTCAACAAATTGAACTCACCATGGTCCCGTCATGAGGGGGGAAATTCAGGCACAGACCTAACTTCCCTGAAGTCACATGGCAAGTAAGTGGCAGGACTAGATAGATGCTTCAGGCTCAGGCCCGTCCATGCTCCTAAGCCCAGTGCTGCCACACTTTTAGGCCCCCAGCCCCACCCACCTGCCTCCATGGGCACTGTTGGCCATGGCAGCCTGTCTCTGAGCCCTTCTAGAAGAACACGGGGGTGGGGAATAGCGCTCCTTGTAGCCATGGTGCACGTTCAAAGCCTTGAGCCAGGCCCTGTACCGCGCTGTTATCTCTTCTCTAGGAAGTGCTTTCCCTGGTCTCCTGGCCAGTTCTTGCTCACCTGTCAGCCTCACACCAGATGTCACCTTCCCAAGCTTCTGTCTTGGTGTCACCTTTCACCCCTCCCTCCCTGTCTTAGTAGTTTGGCTGCCTTAGTGAATAACATATTGGGTGATGCAGGCCGACCACAAGTGTCTGCTTGCAGTTTCTGGAGCCTGGAGACCAAGTGGGGGCACCAGAGGTTTGGTGTCTGAATACAACCTGGGCTCTGCTCACGAGCGCTTTGTGAGCAATGCACCTGTAAGCACAGGAAGAGAGGGACTGAGAGGGGGCTGGACCCACCTTTCCAAGGAACCCACTTCCGTGGGGATAAACCCGCATCTGTGACAAGCGCAGACCTGCTCATCAGCGTGGAGCTTGAGGTCTAAGCACCGCTCAAATCCCACCTGTCCGCACTACGACAGTGGTGACTCCGCACCCAGCACAGTAGGAGGCGGACAGACAGACGGATGGATGCACAGCCAAACCCCAGCCTCCCCTGGACCTGCGCATTCCTGCTCAGAAGAATTTGAGCATGGAGCAAGCTCTCTGCAAATGGTTGTCAGCAGTTAAGAACTTGGGGCGAATGTGTGTGACCATGACTTTGGCCCTCCTCTGATCTTACTGGGGGTCTCGGGGAGACAGAAACAGCACAGGCAGGTGTCAGGCATAATATGGCTCAACTTGGATGTGCTCATAATTAATCCAAACTTAGTGCTGGGTCTTTCAAAGACTGTGGTCAATAGACTGCTCCACAGAGCTGCCTGTGAAGGTTGTGCTTAGTAAGGGTCTGTTAAATCTTCAGTTCTGGGTGGTAAAAGGCCTTCAGTTTTGGAGCTGAGCTAAACCCAGGTTTGAGGTCCCACTATGCACAGTACAGAGCTCAGGCGAGGAGGCTCCATTAGGGGAGTGAAGTTTGGATTCCAGCCCCAAAGGGCTACTGTGAACATCGCTGATGAAATAGCGCTGATGTGTGAGCCTGCTTTCCAGCATGCACTTGTGCGCACACAGATGGTGCCAGACTCTAAGTATTTTCTTCTTTTTATCCACCCATTTAATCAGGCAAGATTTGTCGGGGATCAGTGTGTATTCACCAGGAAGAAAGTAGCACAACAATAATACTGGATATTCCAAAAAGCAACACAAATACAATCCCTGAATTGTAGGCTTGTGTTTTAATGAAAAAGTCAGTTAATAAGTAAGCAAATAAGCAAAATAACTACAGCCCATAACAGTGACTACATAGTCCTTCAGTGTAGACACTGATGCATAAAGAGAAATAAAAATTATTTAGGAGGTCCTACTGTCCCCCAGGAGGTGGATGACGTGGTTTGTTAGTCCCCTGGGGAAGTTAGGTGGAAGTGAGAACTGATAGACGAGAGGAAGTCTACTCCAAAACCAGCTGGGAAAGTCTCCACAGAGAGACATTACAGTAAGTGCAAAGGCTCTGAGGCAGAATGGTCCTAGGAACAGTGGGAAGGCCAAAACTGAGTGGGCAGGAGGTGACAGTGGTGAAGTAGGTAGAGTTTATTAGCCACTCAGTGCTAGGGGGACCCCGCATTCCTGCTGGAGCAGCATCTGGAGGACAGAGTATCAGGACCAGAGAGTGCTGCTAATACAAGGAGGCTTGAGTGGCAATCTCTGAAGAAAATGTGGACTAGCAAATAAAACATAAATGTGGGGAGCAGCAGGAAGGAGGTGGGCAGTCCACACTAGGGAACATGCTGGGAGGTGTGTGTGCAGGTTAACCTTGGTGAGGCTATGGCTGGTCACAGGTGGGAGGCATCCTACAGGTGAGGGGCCATCTGGGTGAAGGGGGGCCCTTGCCCAGGATGGTGGTGGGATAAGGAGAGGAGAATTTTACTCTCACAGGGGTGGGAAGCCTTGGCAGAAACCAGCCCCAGGTGGAAGTAAAAGCATTAAACATCATTTTCCAGCCCACTGTGCAAGGTGAAGCCTCGAGCACCAGGCTCTGACCTCAGGTGAGGCTTTGGAGCACCCTCAGGTGGGTGCTGTAAGAGGCCAGAAGCTAAGCTGAGTTCTCAGGATGGATGAGCCTTGGTAATGGATCTCAAACATTACTTGGGGATTTTTGAAAGACATATTGACATCAAGACTCAGCTGTTACAGGGCCTTCAGCAGCTGAATTAGTAAATACACCTAAGAGATACACTTGCAGTTTCCTAGTTAGTGACACAATAGAAATAAGACCCATGTCCCAGAGTACCTGGATTTTGCTAGGGTTGAGCTGGGATAGCAAAATGAAGATATTTTCAAAGACAAGATAATTCATCATGTTCACAAACTTAAACAAATCCTCCCCCCCCAACCCCCAGTTGAACAGAACAGAGCCGGCCCATCAGGATCTCTGTGGGCAGAATGACTTCTCTACAAGCTCCTGTTCTACTGCTCCTCCTGTTTAATACCTCTAGCAGCATATCTCCAGTAAATGCTTGTTAAGTGCATTCATTGGGGGAATCAGTGGCTGTATAAAAAAGTGAATAGAGATCAGCCAAGGTTTTGTCTGCACAGTGGAGTTCAGACGTGGGTTCTCTCTCCACACGGCCTTCTATCATGAAAGGAAGGCTCTCTGTATTTAACCCTCTTTCTCTATGCACTTATTTTAGATTGTACCTTGAAGTTAGATGAACAGAAGCTTGAAAGTTAGATCAGTGTGCCTCCCTGCCAGACCTTGAAACAGGGAATGTGTTGATTTGGGTCCTGACTCTATCTCAGGACCTTGGACAGAGCCTGACAAATCACTCTTGCCCCACAAACAGGAATTGTTAGCTGATTTACCAAATGACTGTTCTCTGGCAAGCCTGGGCCAGGCATTCTCGTCTCAGCACAAACAAACATACTGGTAACACTTTACAACAGAGAAAGTGAAGACTCAGAGAAATTTTGTGAGACAAGCATCGAGGTACAAACTCAGATCCTGACTCCAGGGTCCTTGTGCATCTCTCTACCCTAGACTGTTTCCTGGGATCCAACACCAGCTGGAATCTTAGCTGCCTCCAGGTTTGAGGAAACTCCTACACAGAAAGTCTCTGTCTTACAAATGTTGGACTTAGGAAATGTTGACTTTAAGTTGGTGTAAAAGCAGTACGCATTCAGTATCACCTCTACATCAGATTTTGAGTATGAATCTTTTGTAGGGCTGGTGATATGCCTTATAATGCTGGGCCAGAGCAGCAGATCTCAGCTCCCCATCAGGCAGTTGCTGATAAGAATAAGCCTCTGATATCTACAGTGTGTGTGGCTGTGTACGGGTCTGTGTTCCTGAGCTGTGATGTGCAGTACATTAGGTGGATTAATACATTTTCAACTTATGATATTTTCAACTAACTCCTTGACATGTCAACCATGGTAACTGAGGAGCTTTGGTAGTTAGAGGACAAACCCTCCTCCCTGGAGACTGGGAGTGAAGTAATATGACACAGGAAGGGAAAAGGCCATGGTTTGATTACTGGGAGGTGACAGTATTCTGCTTTGTTATCTCACCATTTAGAATCTCTGCAGAAGGCGTGGACATCGTTTTGGATTGCTTGTGTGGGGATAACACTGGAAAAGGGCTCAGTCTTCTCAAGCCTCTGGGGACCTACATTTTATATGGTGAGTGCCACCCAGAGGGAGGGAGATGGCCAGCAGCAGAAAACACTGTGTGCTTATACCCAAGGGAGCTGGGCAGGGGAAATGTGTTGCTATGTTGTGGGATTGTGTGTGAAGGAGTAACCTTAAACTATTTTCAACTTGTTAATATCACTGTTACTTGTTTTCATTATCAAAATAATTCAGGTGCTTATTGCCCTATAGCCTATCATTTTACAAAGGTTGTAGCAAAGCTAAGCCCCGATAGTGATTGAGATCAGTAGAAACATTAAAGGATTTTGACCCATAGTGAATGGAACAGTGGAAAATACCAGTAGCTTCAAAGGAAGTTCAGAAAGAGAGGGCAGAAAGGACAGACAATAGGATGGAGGATGGATGGCGTGGAAAGCTCAGGGGATTCTTCTCCACTGGTGATGAACACAGAGAGCCCAGCTTCCCTCCTTATGCACATGTCCTGAGTGATCCACACCATATGCCCTGCTTGGATGGACAACTGGTCTACTTGGCTGCTCTGCATCCACATCTATGCTCTCGCACATGCGGGAGATTTGTGAGACACCTGGAAAGTTTTCCCCCAATGCAATGAGACTCTCCAGCACCCCATTCCTCTTCTCTTTCCTCTCTGTCTCCAGCATGCAAGCTAATTTCAACATCAACCTCCACAAGGTCAAAAAGGCATACATGAAGCCAGTTGTCATTTTCCAAAGTAAAATGATATTGCAGTTATGATATTGGAGATTCTTGGCACCTCTATGCCCTGTAGGTATAATAGAAATTGAGATTTAACTCTGGGTAGCTCAGGAAAAAGTATTCATTTTCCTGTTACTAGCTGAAGAGCTTATGAGAAAAATATTTCAGGGGTATGAATATCTTTTTGTCACCATCATATCATTATGACAAAAATAGAGTTTAGCTCCCCAGAGGTGAGTGAATATTCATTACTAGAATGTTCTGATAATCTCTATTGTGGCCATGAAGTAGATACATAATTATTATTATTTATTATTATTATTATTATTATTATTGACAAGAGAGCCAGTAAAAGCCAGGGGACTTTGTAAGGATATTAGATCTGACTGAAAAACTGCAGGTGGACAGTTTATTCATCACTGATTCTAATTTGCCAGGAGTTGTTTTTTTCCCCGGTTCTTTAATGTCGTCTTGGTGAAATTTGATTTAATTATCTCACAGTTATCTAATTCGTGACACTGATCATTTGGTTTCTACGTAATAGAAGCCTTGTACTATAGTGCCCGGTGGCAGTCACTCCATAAAAGCAGAAGCAGCAGTTAACTAACTTGCCACTAGTTTACCCAGGCCAAATAATTAAATTTAAAATATGCATTGTTGTTTCTTTAAATAACTGTTCTATAAGAACTTTCTCTCAAACCCTTCAGAGCAAGCCAGGAAAATCACTGAAGAGGCTTCAATATGGCATCTGAATGTTTGCAATATTATTAAAAATTCTCATCCCCCTCCTAAAGAACACCAAAAAGGAGACTTTTCTCTCTGTCTGGACATCGAAGGGACTCTTCCTCACTTCCATATCCTGTCTGCCACTGGAAAATTGCTTGTGCTGGCTAGCAGAAGTCGGTTTCTCATGCACATAGTCAAAATGGTTCCCATTTCTCTGCCAAACTCTTGGGTGCTCCCACATTCTGTATTCTTAACTTCTGTCCTGCTTTCTACCCTCACCTACCTTCTTCTGTTCCTCATTTTCCATCCATTCAAATTCCTTCCCCCTTTCCTGACACAGAAGCCCCAGCTTAGATCAGAGCTCCAAGTCTCTCACTTGCCTGGGAGTCAAATCCAGACCCGTCAAGTAGGTTCCCAGAGTTCACTCCTCAGTCTCAAAGAACAGGATCCAGAGCCACTGCAGCAGCCCATCATGCCATTCGGTACTGGCCTAAAATGCCCTCCTTGCACGTCCAGTGTCCCAAAGGAACAAAACAGCCACCATGACAAATGCCACTTCCTCTTTGATCTGATGACACTGAGCTTAAATAGTCAGTCTGATGCCCTGTTCCTATCTCCCTCATTTTTCTAAAGGAATTAAATTGGATTTTGAGCTTTTGCCATTTTGGCACCAAATAGATCCTTGTTACCGAGTGATATTGATTTTCATGGGCAGCTGCTTGATTTGAGGATCTTTCATTTGTAGGTTCGTCCAATATGGTGACTGGAGAAACGAAGAGCTTCTTCAGCTTTGCCAAGTCCGTAAGTGTCCTCGCCTGTCTGATGTGCTGTCCCCACATGTCTCATGTGCCATCCCTGCCTGTCTAATGTGCAGTGCTATTTCTATGTTGTGTGCTTTCCCTCCAAAACACTGACCTAATTTTGCTTGTCAAGAGTTTGCATCACTCATGGTCACTGCAGCCTACGGCCCAGCACAGGGCAGAACCGGGGCCTGGGCTACACCTGGAAGCAGCAGTGAAACCCAAGAAAGCTCCTCTCTCTTTCTACTCAGACAGAGGCCTAGTGTGTCTAATCATTAGTCAAAAATGAACTTAGCAATTGTGCATTTTATGTGCCCCAGTCAATGGCCAGTCTTTCAGTTCCGCCACTTTCTGGCCAGGACTTTGGGGATTTCTGAGATTTCTATGTCCACATTGGACTGAGCTAGAGATGCAAATGGGGAAGCGCATGACTTTAACAAGCTCTGCCTATGTGAGAAGTCTTCTCCCTGGGCATTTGACCCCATGATGCATCTACTCAGATGTAAATTCCTGTCCCAAGTTATTCATGCTCGCTGCTTCTCACAAGTGCTGGCTTTAGTCCCCTCTGCTCTGCCTCTGGTGCATCACCCTCTTCTCAGGCATTTTCTGAGCACCTGCTCTGTGTGACACTTCCCCAGGCCATGAGATATGACAGGGAATGAGGTGGTACATGTGGGCCAGGCCGCTCTTGTGTTCCAATGAGAGAGACACACTGAACATAAGAAAGGCATATTAATCACATGATGCAAATGGCTGCCAGTCCCTAGGCGGGGAGAAAAACAGGTGGTGAGCTAGAAAAGCAGAATGTGACAGAGGCCCTTGGAACAGAATGGACAGGCTAGGCCATGGGAAGACTGGACTCTGGTAAGTGTGGCTTCACACATGGGGAGCTTCACGTGCCCCCTGAACATCCACACTGGTAGCCAGAAACTCTGCCTACCCCTGCCTGCACCTGTGAGATTAGACTGTCAGAGCCTCTTTTTTCACTGGGGCTTTAAATTCTAGGCTGAGGATTATCTGGATTAAAGGTTCTACAAGAGGCACAGGAATGCAGCCGTACAGGGATCCCTCACCCTGCCCTGAAGACAGGTTCTGCACTCACAGCTGTTCCTGCTGGTGTGTCATTAATGCGCTGCTGCCAGACCACCATGGGTATCCAAATTATGTACAACTGTAAGAGCTGTTTGCCTCTCTTCCCTAAATTCATGATCCCGGTGCACACTGCTAATGAAGTAATTGCAGCGTGCCACACTTAAGACAGCATTCATCAAACAGCCCAGAGGGAGGTGGAGATTTCACTGCCCAAACCAGGGCTGCCCATTATGCCTGGTAACTGGAGGCCCTGGATGAAGGATTTTTCCCATCAAATGCCTGGTTCCAGGCCAGTCAGCAGGTTAGAAGTAAATTGAAGAGAGGGCATTGCCAAGGCGCAGGAAGATGGCTCTGCTCTGAAAGGGTCTTGAAAAAAATTCTCTGTACATTCAGGGAAGGCCTGTTGGATGCTGGGATTTCTCACTCAGCGTCTTCCTTCTGGGCCATCTTCCTGCTACCACGGAGCTTTTGCTGCATTCTATAAAACATCTGCTTTCAGGCCACAATGGTGGCGAGACAAGCAGAAGAGCTTCACGTGTAGAGAGTGATGTGGCTGTAGATTTGGGCTCTGATTCTCTGAGCCAAAAATGCCCCATTCAGATTCTGATAATGAAAATTATCCATAGAGTACCTAGCACTTTGGACACTAGGAAAGCCATTGGCGGCATGAACACATTACTACTCACAGTGACACCCTGTGGTAGAGAGCAAAGGAGCACAGACAGGTGATGCGACTTGCCTAAAGCCACACAGCTAGTAAATAGCACCAGCTCTCGAATTCTCTTTACCACAAGTGTGCAAGAGTTGAGATCCAGCAAGCATTTCACTCCACATGCATTCACTGAGGCCTTGCACAAGAGCTACCGGCCAGGCTGTACCCATCCCTCAAGAAGCTCACAGACAAATACATGGTCTGTGTGAACTACCCGCTTCCCATGCACCTTTGCCAAATGTGTTTCACTAAAGCATTTTGTGCATGAACTGACCCTTGATTTCAAGCAATGCTTGTTTCCCCAACATGGCTTTCCTGATTGAAAAATCCTTTTCGCTTTCATGGGCCTCCTCAGTACTTTTTGGAAAGAAGCAGAATAAAATAAGCATATTAATCACATAAATAATATAACTGCTCCTAAGTGATCCTCACATTCCTCTTTATGTTGAAAACTGATAATAAACATTTTACCACTTAGAAGCTGTTAGACACTGAAGCTCTGGCTGTCACTATGGCCAGCCCCAGAGGAAAGGCCCGAGTCAGCATGAAAGATTCAGATAACTGTTTCTGTAGGTGGCTTTGGGATCTGGGTTTGTCTTGGTGTCTGACGTAGGAGATGAGGGACTGGCTACCACGTCTGCCAGCTATGCAGACCCTCCTCAGGCTTTAGCCAGGGCTGCTCAGCTTCGGTGTGGCAAATATTTTGGGCTGGGCTATTCTCTGGCTTCTCCTGACTAGGGTGCATCCCCTCCTCCCAGGAGTCACAGCCTGAAACACCCCCGGCACGGCTGAAGTCCTCTGGGGGTGGCACTGTCCTGGCCAAGAAGCATGGATTCTCCTCAGGAGTTGGAGCATTGCTCCTTTATGTTCTTTCTTCTCCCTAAATCAGCCTTCCATGCCCTTCCTGTCCACAGTGCCAGCTACCTATCCAGTCCAGATGTGTCCACTCTGGAGCCCAGGGCTGCTTGCTTGCATCTTTAAAAATATTGCAATAAAATATATGAAAATAAAGAAAGTTTATTACAAGGGACATGAACTGTATTATGTATTATATATGGCCCAAGAAAACTCCTCTTCACTCAGTTCCACATAGGCCAGCCAATGACCCCAGCAGGGCCTTGTCATTTTTCTCTCACAGGAAACCTGCTTCTTCAGTCACAGGGTCACCTCCATCACCACCCTGCAAATACTTACACTCAGCCAGCTTCCTTCACCCACCCCATGCTCCCACCACCACGGACATTACACTGCATTCTCCCACATGATGTAAGAAGCTATGTCTGTCACTGCAGTCAGCTGAGAAAAACAAAGCACAGAGAGAGAATCCCAGACAGTAAGCTCTCAAGGCAGCATTCAACTCCAGAGCTGGCGGCCTTAAGCCTATGCCTAAGCTTCCAGCTGCATATGGCTCGGATCAGATTGAGAAGCCCTTATCCAAAATGCACAGAGCCAGAATTGTTTTGGACTTTGGATTTTTTTAAATTTTGGTAATTTGTACATACTTAATGAGGTATCAGGGTGGTAAGACTCAAGTCTTAAACATGGAATTCATGTTAGTGTCATGTACACTTTATGCACACACGCCTAAAGGTAATTTTATAGAATATTTTCAATACATGTGTGGTCTGATGTCATGCTGGTAATCAGAAAGTTTCCGATTTTGGAAACATCATGGACTTGGAGTTTAGGAACACTTGGCTTTGGGCTGTATCTCCTGCCTCCATCCTGTGCTTTACATAAACATCTCTGTCTTATAACCGATGCTCTGTAATGAGGCTTAGCAAGATAGATTCTTAAAAAGTAAAGCACCAAATGCTGCCCTAGACTGGCTAGAATCTGCCCAGCTGAGCCCCTGTCCCCTTCGCAGTAGCCCATGACATGGGCAGTGCCCGGGTGGGGTCTGTAACCAGCACTGTCTCTCTCTCCAGTGGTGGCAGGTGGAGAAAGTGAACCCCATCAAGCTGTACGAAGAGAACAAAGTCATTGCGGGGTTTTCTCTCTTAAACCTGCTCTTTAAGCAAGGCCGTGCAGGCCTCATTCGAGGAGTGGTGGACAGACTCATAGAACTCTACAACCAGAAGAAGATCAAGCCCGTAGTGGACTCCTTGTGGGCCCTGGAGGAGGTAAGAGTGGGGTTTTTACTTCCCCGGTGACCATTTCTCTTGGCCCATGCAGATGTTGGCAGCCAGGGACAGTCTTGTACCAGTGATTTTTTTCTGATTTTAAGAGCAGGTCCTGACAGTAACTGTCCTATTGGGTAGGGTTTTGGTATAAGAAGTGTTTTAAGTTTTTTAGTGGTTTTCATACCATCTACCTGGCTGCAATATTTGTACCAATTCCCTTTCCTTCTCTGGTAGACACAGAAAGTGGGTGAAGGCATATAATCCATTCAGAGCATAAGAAGTGTCATGAAACATCATCACTTTGTGGGTATACGAAGGTCAAGACCAGGGTTGACAATAGCCAGAGTGGAAAGGATTTGCATGTTGTGCTGAGCTGGTGCCCTGAGCCCCTGTGAGATGTTGTCAGCTGTCACAATGGATACTGTAACAATTGTTGGATTGTTGGGTCTGGTATTGGACTGAGTGTTTTTGTTAATGAACCTGCCAAAAGTTCTGGTATTTAAAACATTTCTTGATCATGAACAATTTAAGAATCCTGAATGTTGTCCTCAAGGATGCTGAGGCATGAGCTGGTTCTTTGGGTGCCAAAGGTACTTTGGTGCATGGTCTAAAAGATACTCCAGGATGGAAGAAGGACAGCATGGGGACCCATCATGGCGGCTCCTTGGAGGACAAATGAAGGATGTGATCTGGTTTCCAAGAGATGTTTTCCTAAGAAACTTTCTAAGTTGGGCCAGCATAAACTTGACTTTAGGGACCATGAAGACCCTAAAATATTCTTTTTTTATGTCCATTTTTATCTTAGTGTATATTAGCTGTTTTGTAGTCCCACATGCATGTAGCATACTTTGATTATATTCACCCCCTACTACTCTCTTTCTCCTTCCTTCCTCTCTCCCTCCTCCTATGCCCTCTTTACTTTTTCTTTCTGTAACTGGGAGAAAGGGATCTTTTATACTGTTGGTGGGAATGTAATTAGTACAGGGATTATGGAAATCGGTATGGAGCCTCCTCACATAACTAAAAATAAGGGTATCAGTTATCCACCTGTACACAAAGTTCTATGGGATGGATCATGGGTGCAGTCCTGGGCAGAAACTGTTTCCACATGCCTGATAAATCGCACAAATCCAACGGCTTCTCCGGGGATGGAATCCTCCCAGGAGGGCTTTGGCTGAGTATCAGTGTAACCTGTTACAGCTGGCCCTGCATCTGTGGACCAGGACTGTGTTTGTGTGTGTCTCTTTGGTGCTGAAGTATCAGAGGTGGTCTTTAAAAGCCCAGCCAATCCAAAATCATGTTTCTTATAATACAAGAACTATATACTTATCACAGGAAACTCCTGAGTTAAGCAGAAATATGAGGAAAAATTAAACAGCCATCCACATTCCAGAAAAGGATAATGTCATTAGCCTTTGGTTTGCTTCCTTCCAGTCTTTTTTCTCCTACGGATGCTTGCTATGATTCAATTTATTGCTAAATCAAATCGGACACGAACGCATGATTTCTGTGGTATAATTGTCAAGATGGCTAGCCTCATAATAGTTCTCCTGAAAATGTTTTTAATATAATGAGCCAAGAATCTGAGTGATTACCATGAACCTACTACTATACAAATGTTGATGATACAGAGGTGAATAGATGGCCCAGAGCCCTGGGCTCGCTGGAGTTTATGTTCAGAGCAGGAAAAAAATGCAGGTGGAACTGTTGCCTCAGTCAGGATGTACACTGCAAACCAGGTGGAGCGGGGAGGCTCAGCTCCCACAGCACTGCTCCGTAACCTGTATTTATTGATGCACCCATTAGGAGCTTTTTAGATATTTTCTTTCTTTATCAACCCCTTCAAGAAACTATAATACTGTGTGAATGTGCTCTGCATGTGTCCTGTGCTTTATATATTCAAAGATTGTAACATTTTTCATCCCCAAACGAGTTTTTCCTCTTCAGGGTGGTAGGATCCTCGCTGCTGCAGAGTGGCTCTAAAAAACAAGGGTTTCTTCGAGACTTGTTCTTTGAGCTGAGACTCAAAGAATACGGAACACCAGAGAAAGAGCATTCTAGAACCCCTCATCAGCAGAGGAAAGGACTGTCTTGGTGCACTTGGGGTCTCTGTGGTGAACCCAGGAGGGGGTGGTATCTGCGATGCCTGATTAAGTCAGTGGAAAACGGCCAGCAGAAATCTGAGCTGTACTCTCAGTACCAGAGGAGGCTGGCAGAGAGTCGGGATCTGGATGTGTAGTGGCCTGGGCCCAAGGGTATTCTTCACCAGTGAAGAGGCTGGCATGGCTAAGGAGGGTCCTGGGCAGTTACAGAAGTCAGATATTCCAGGAAGATCTTGATCCAATGAGGGAACAAGAAAAACACATGGACTAGAGCCCCGAATCCTCCCAGCAGGCCAACACGGCTTTCCTCCAGGGGAGTCCAGGTGGAGTTCATTTCAGCACTTGCTGCTGGGGACATGCTGCTCTGTGCAGGCTGCACTTGGGTCTGGATGGGGTCAAGGACAAAGTCCACCGAGGACCCCTGGAAAGGCTCAGGGCCAGCGCTGACTGCAGCAGGAAGCCTGAGGCTGCAGTGTGCTTTGCTGAGCCATGGACCGTGTGACAGGAAGCCTGGGACATGGCCTGGAATCCACACACCTCCTATCTCCATTTGGGTTTTGTATAAAGGCTATAGTTGCCCCAGATAGGTCCTGTACTTGTGTCTCTCCCCTCACCAGGGCTATTGGAGTGGACTTGGCAATGCCTAAGCCATATCATGCTGCTCCAGGCTTCCTGTCCCCCGTGAACCACAGTTTCAGACCCTTATGCAGGTCAGATAGGTCTGGGCCTCTGTGACTCCCACCCCAGAACAATCACTCCACCTTCTCATCCTTCCAAGCTGTGCAGGGTTTGGGCCTTGCACCCACCCCTCCATTTCCTGTCTTGAGCCTCTTAAGGAGCTCCTCCTTTATTTTGAACACTTCTAATTTTTGTCAGTCTGCTTCTTTATTATTCATATTTCAGCTTCAATAACCTATTTGAAGGCTGAGGCCAGAGGATTTTGAGTTCAAGCTCAGCCTGGGCAATTTAACAACTTAGTAAAATGCTATCTCAAAATTAAAAATTTTAAAAGGACTGGGATTGTAGCTTAGTGCAGAAACCTTGGCTTCAAGGCCCAGTACCTTAAGGATGCATACGTCCACAACTGCGCACACACAGATATATGGATATACACACAGACTATTCAGACAAGCCTTCCCTACTTCCACTTTTTAGAAGAAGCTCTTTCTCCCTGGTCATTCTCTTTCCTTTTCCCCAGTTGCTGCTCACCTCTGTACTTATCACTGCTGGAAGTTGTCACTTTGCTGACTTGTGTGGACTCATGCCTCCTTCTCTCCCACCCGAATATCAAGGCTGATGAGGAAAGGCTTGCACAGGGCTGCACCAGACCCTGCTGCCTCTCACAGGAGAGATGCTCTCTAGGTTCCAATTACAAGAATGAATTAATGTGCCCATCAACATGGGAATTTGACCAGTTGGTTTCAGGGTAACTGTGAAATGAAGGAATGAAGACAGAATGAATATATAACCTTCACTGGCAGAAGATACTAGAAGGTGGGCATAGACTACAACTGTACCACCCTGAACACACCCGATCTTGTCTAGAAGCCAGGCACAGTGGTGTGCAGCTCTAGCCCCAGCTCTTGGGAGGCTGAGGGAGGAGGGTCAGGAGTTCAAGGCCATCCTGGGTTACATAGTGGGTTCAAGGCCAGGCTGGACTGCAAAACTAGATCCTGTCTCACAAAACCAAACAATCAGTTAATCAATCAATAAGATATTATTCTTTGAAAGAGAGTCTCTCTCTCAAAGAAAAAGAAGATTATGATTTCTCACCAGAGCATGATGGATATTTTGGACTAATTCCTTGTGGGGGTGAAGCCTGCCATATGTGCTACAGGAAGATGAGCAACATCCCTGTCTTCTACACATTAGATGCCAGGAGCACCCAAATGCTGCCAGTTTTGGATGGGGAAAAAATGTCTCCATTATCAAATGACCTGTGGGTGGGCTAAGGGGACATAACTACCTCTTGTTGTGAACTGATGCTTTAAAGGAAGCCCAGAGAGTTACCACAGTCACCAGCAAAACAGAAGAATTACAAATGAGGACAGCAGGCTGCCTAGTCCTCCATGGAAGAGAGACAGACAGCTTCTGCCTGTTTGCCGACAAAAGCAGGGCTGGCCGCTCATCAGTGACGCCCACCACCTTCCTGAGGCTTCTTTTCTATAGTATTTACAGACATCTGTTTAAAGCTGTACTTGAGCAAAGATGGTTGTTCATCAAACTCACGTGGCTCCTTTGGCCTTGCAGGGAGCAAAGTGTGCTTATTACTTGAGAACCTCGGGAGGAGGACCGTAATGATTTTCCCTCTCTCCTTTGGTAAATGATTGCACAAAATTGCTTTTCAGACCAGCTCTCTGCCTCCATTTATGGAATATAAAGCCCATGGGGATTAAAAGAAAATTTTCTTGGCCTCTCTGAGATCTCAGAGTAGAAGATTGAATAATAGCAGAGACAATTAAGGTTTCTTTTTAGCCATCTTTCTTTGATGTTATTATAAATTTAATACACAAAGCAGAGCGGGAGACCAGAGCCTCAGGTTCGCTTCCAGCTGCACATTAAGCTGTGAGAGAAAAGTGAGTATCATGAGAGGTTCTAGGTAGGAACGCTTCACTGGTCACACAGCCTCAGCGCTCAAGCACCTCTCTGCTGATCCTGTTCTAGGAGGTCACATTTACAGGACTTGGAGATAACTTGCTTCCTGCCCTTGAGTTTCCATACTAAACTAAAACTGAAACCTTTAAAACAGTTGGAGAATAGCGTAGAGTGGTCGTGGGCTGCAGGCTCCCGCTGCAGCTGGCCTGCACATGGGAAAGAACAGGATAAGGAAGAGTGAATGTTCAGAGATGGTTCTAAGAGATAAGGCTCGGCTGGGATTGGAAGGATAGCAATTATTGGGATGACGTTGGAGTCACAGGTACTCCAAAAAATGATGCTGCCAGGGAGGACAGTTCGAACAGATCATAGGAGTGAGTTAAGGCAGATGAGGAAGGAAGAGGAGGCAGGGCTAACACAGAGGAGAGGAAAGGAGTTCAGGTTGATCAATAGAGACAAGTTGCACTCCTCCTGCTAGGCCGAGGTCTCCCAGCTGACACTCTGGGTGAGGAGATGATATCAAGGTCCTCCTTAGTCCTGTCTGATATGCACCCAGTCTGAATCCCTGCGACCTCTGATTGCAGTTTCCTGCACTCCTCTGCCACATGATGGGAGACTCTAGGCTGCTTTGAGAACTTAATAGTTTTAAAAGTCCTCTTGAAGATATTATCTTTGGAAAGCTGTGTACCTAAGAGTCTCCAGCTTCACTCTCTGGTGTGGTCCTGCCAGGCTCGAGGGAGAACTGAAATTAGTTACTGTTAAATTACAAGCGTGTTGCAGGCTCTCAGAACCCACCCAGGTGTGGGTCGTGGCTACTGTTCAGGACCACACATCTGTGGAGGAACATTTTTATTGTTGCAGAAAGTTCTGGAGCTGGCCTGAGGTGATATCCTGAAGTGACCCTCTCTGGAAGCATTCTGGCTCTCACAGACTATCCCAATTGTGTCTCCTTCTTTGTACACTTCTCTGCATTGGCTGTAGTGAAGGTCACGGCTCCATGCAGGTATCTGCTTGCTGTCAGTATCCTTAATCTCTCATGTGTTGCCTGCTCTTCAACCTCCCTGCTAACAGTTGTGTCTTAATTATATTTGGGTCCTTCATTTAAGCCACTACAGATCCTAGACCAACATAGGTTTGTCTAAAAGAATAAATGAAAGAGAAAAACATGATGCTGAGCTCAGTAGATCCTCTTCTGTGTCCCAGGACAAGAGGATGATTTGATAAAGGAAGATCAGTGCAATACTCTAATGACAGGGAAAGAGGAATAACCAGGAGGTGAGGGCATGGGTCGGATGTGGGAGACAGTCGGGCCTGAAGTAGCTGCAGGCTTTGACTCCCAAGCCATGCTGGGAAGACATAAGAAATCAAGGCCAACCATCTGAACAGCCCGCCGACCATACTGAGAGGGGAAACCATAGGGGCCAGTTTACAGTCAAAACTTGGTCCTCATCTGATTTGGAACCTATCACATTTGTGACCCAACCTATTCTGACGCAAAAATTTTGTCCTGGTACTTATCGTTTATTGGGTGTTGACACTCAGGCTAGAACTTATTGGTATCTATTGCTTAGAAACTTGGTACTTGTTCAAGACAAAATAATTGGATGCCCATCATGCCTTTCACAACCAGTCAACAAAGAGTGGCACAGAAGCACTGTAATTATGACAGGGCAACTAGTCTTTCGGATTTGGACACACCTTTCCAGGCATGCTTAGGGTAAGGAGAGAATTTTTCAGGTATCATCCAAGAAAGCAGATGGTGGTGGGCATTGCAGGCTGGGCACAGTGGCTTGGAGGGGAGACTAAGGACATCTCATCTGGCCAGGAGGCCGTGGCAGCTTTCAGGGCACAAATAGGAAGATGAAGGGAAGGAAGAAGGAGAATGGGACTGAAGAAACAAACCCACAGCCCTGGAAGGAAAGGCTCAGGGTCCTTGATCCTGGGCCCAGGTGTTGACTGAGCAATGACAGAAGCCACCCTGGAAAGATTAGTGAGCTTGGACGTGAGCTTGGGCTGTGTGATCCTGCAGCGTCAGGTGAGATGCCCACAGGTGACCCAACTCACAAGCACAAGGAGACAGAGAAGGGGGTGGATCACTCCCACAACTGCCATTTCAAGAGAATTTGCTACATGCAAATGTTGTTCTAAGTGCCTCATGGATTAAGGCATTTAAACTTTCTACTAACCCAAAGACCAGCTACCATTATCTCTACCTGGTGAAAAAAATGAGACTTTTCCCAAAAGCCCTACTTCTAATTGAATCAGGTGTATATTTAAATCCTGAGGGGAGGGAGGATAATGCACACAAGTTGTTAAAAAATGGATAAACTTGGTGAGCAAAAGAACAAGCAAAGTAATCGTAGAATTAGAAAACAGCATAGTAGGTTTCTATGTACTGAGCACCTTGCCAGGCTCTTAACATTAAGTAAATCATTTAATCTGTGTGGTTATCCTGAGCAGTGGCTACTGTTAGCATCACTGCCATTCACATGAGGAGGTGGAAGTTCCCTAAGATGAAGAAAGTGCTCAAGGACGTCCAGCAAGTACTTGGCAAAGCTGGCACGGAGACCCAGACAGGGTGGCTCCAGAACTCGTGCCAGGGACTTGGACTTCTCCATTGCCGAGGGCAAGCCCAGACTCCAGCATCCCCACCATTCACACAGCCAGCAGAAGACATGGGGTCCACAGATGGGGGTTCACAGGGACTGGTCATCTGATAGGTCAGTTGTCCCTTGCTGCCCACAGTCAAGATGTCCCTGGAGGAGAAACCTCGGGACTGGACCCTGAATTGATCCTTCAGAAAGCTGATTCATAGAATGATGTGAGCGCAGAGGACTGGGGAGGGGCTGTGGGAGAGACAGGCTGACAGCCAGCAGAAGCCGCCTGCCTGGCGGTACCAGTACAGGTGCCTGGACACAGCCAGGAGACACAGAGCCCAGAGCAGGACTGTTGAGAAAGTGGGTGAGTGTTGCAGAGGGGAAATCAGAGCACAAGATCTCTAAATTGTCTAAAATGCATGATGGTGATGGTTGCACAGCTCTGAAGATACTAGAAACCAGTGACTTGTCCACTTTAAATGGGTGAATCATGTGGTAGGTGGATTATATTTCAATCTGACTAGCAGATATTGCACAGATACTGATACACACACACACACACACACACATATGAACTTACGCAGACGCGCACACATGTGCATTTCACATTGAGAAAGTGAGAGCATGAAGGGCTGGCTAGAGCAGGATAATGACTTGGGAGGTAGGAAGTGGCCCTGCCTGGGAAGCCTGGTCCTGGCCCAGTCCTCACTGATGTCTTGGGTATGTGGCCTTCAAGAGCCACTGCACCGGGTCCATCCTCCCTGTTTTGAGGTGAAGAAATGGAAGCCCCTGAAGCAGCACTAAGTCTGCTCTGTTTTACATCTTTTCTTTCCTTCATATCATCCCTTTTCTTTTTTTGCCTGATTTTGTTTTTTATTTCTGTTGATATGATGTTCTGCATTTGGGCCATATTTGGTGAATACTTCTCAGGAAAGAGAAATGGGGAGGGAGGGAGAGAAGGAGGCTGAAGATCTTGGTAAAAAGCTTCCCCAAAGGGGAAGCCACCTCAGGGTATTGCCTCTTGAGTAAAAATCTGGATACACAGAGAGGCAAAGAGAGGGCACTCGGGGCAGGTGATGTGGTGAGAGTTAAGCGTGAGGACAGGTATGTTCATGGAGCACAAAACCTCCATCTGGGTGAGGAAGGCATCAGCTTGGGGGCATAACTGGCCCCTTCTCTTGTCCTATTTGGCCTGATCAGTGTCCAAAATATTCACCAAAGTCCCAGCTGTCAGGACGGTGTCTAGCCCCCTCACGCCTCCTCCTTCCATCAGAAGCACCATCCACTCCGACACAGCTCTGGAAACAATCCAGCAAAGCCTGCTGGCCTCCTGAGATATGTGACCTGAGCTCTGTGAGTCTCCCTCCTGCAGGGCCCCTCAGCAGGGCCACAGGTCCATGCAAAGCATTCAGCGGCCTCTGAAATAGCTTTCCAAGATACAGAATGGTCTGACTCGTAGGGAAGCCACTAAGCAGTAGAGTCAGAGAACATCCTCAGAAAGGCCCTGGAAGATTAAAATCACCTTGTTTGAATCTAATATGCCTACGATGTATGCCTATGGGCTAAAATTTTTTAGAAGTTTTTTTTTTGAAGGTAGGTGTGGTGGCACATTCTTGGAACCACAGCATTCTAGGGAGCTGAGGCAGGAAAACTGCAAGTTCAAGACCAGCCTGGGCAACTTAGGAAGACCTTCTCTCTAAATAAAAGACCATAAGGACCTGGAAATATAATAGTGATAAAGCTGCATCTTGTTTCAGTCCTCAATATGGAAAAAAAATTGTTTTAAAATTATAATTAAAGGGGGATGGTATTTTTCCCAAGCCTGATCCCCATCCCCAATTCCTTCCCCCACAGCAACCATTATTCTTTTCTTATAGCAAGATAGCACATAAACACTTCCATATCCCCATTTCTTTACTTTTTCACACAGCAGTGGATCCCAGAGGTCATTCTCACTCAGCACAGATAACCTGTCAGCCTTCTGTACAGCTGCACAGTCCTATTAGAGGGCACGTGTCACAGGGATGAATCATAGTTTATTTCCTGATCTGCTATTGATGGATGTTAGGTGGCTTTCAAGTCTAGGCTAGTAGCGCATCACAGCTAAGATCTATGTATATAGGTCTTTAGACACAGCTGTGGGATAAATTCGAAGAAGAGCAACTGCTGGATCAGTGTACACTGAGCCTTGTCATGTGACATCAGCCCTGACTGGACGGTAAATGCAATGGGACCCTGGGGATAAGCACAGGACAGGCTGGTGAAGGATACAGGTGGCACTACACTGTCCCCAAATAAACAGCAAACTTCACTGTGGGCCCTGTAATTGCAGCATTCTGTGGCAAGCTGAGGCAGGATGATCACAAGTTCTAGCCCAGCGTGGACAACACAGCAACTTAGCAAGAACTTCAGTCAAAATTTAAAAAAAGGGCTGTGGATGTAGCTCAGTATGAAGACCCTAGGTTCAATACACAGTTACATGGCTCCACACCTGGTGCCAGCTGTAAATCCCACAACACCTGGAAACTGTGCATATCTTCCCTTTTCTTAAGTAACATCCTAAATTTTTCAGATCAGGATATGCCACCCCCATCCATACACATTTCCCAATTTCCATCCACATCCCCCAGGCTCACTGAAGTGCATCAGCAGCATCATGAACCCTGGCCAGGCCTGGCACCGGCCTGAGGCCTGATCTGAGTGACCCAACAGACCGACAAAATGGCGGCACAGCTGTGCCTCAGCCTGTGTAGCTGTGAGTGGCTGAATCCCGGCTCCCTAAAGAGGCCGTATTCTAATTCCCTGGGTCTCTGAATATCTTATCTTATATGGCAAAAGGGATGTTGCAGTTTCAATGAGGGATTTTGAGAAGCAGAAACTGAATTGGATTATCCAGAAGGACCCAATGTAAACACAGAGGGCCTGGGAAAGGGGGCAGAGTTAAGGAAGGCAGGCGGTGCTGCAGGGCATGAACCCAGGAATGAGAAGAACCTGAGGAAGCCAGACATGGCAGGAAAATGCAGGTGCCAGAAGGAAGAAGCCCTTCCACAGCTTGCTTTTAGCCCACTTTAGGCTTCAGGTCTGCAAAATTATAAGAAAATGAGTTTGTGCTGTTTTAGGCCATTCAATTTGTGGCAGTTTGTTACAGCAGCAACTGCAGACTAACACATCATTCATTCTGCAGATATTTCCAAAATGCTTGTCTCTGGCTTCCCAGCCACCAAATGGGCTTTAAAAATGCAGTGGTAAGTGAGGAAGTCTGGGATCTGTGCTCAGTGGGCAACCAAGGTACGGAAGGGAAGCAGCAGACAGTTACACAGCAGGAAGTGGAATACAGGGAGGGTTGGGCAGGGTGGAGACCTGAGCTTGTGTCATGTCCTATGCAGAGATGGAGACAGAGGACGAAAGGCTCATCGGGCTGACGGTAGACTGACCAAAGGCTTGAGAGGAGGGGGTGGCAGGAGAGTAGAACCCCCAGTCGGCCAGGTAGACCCAGCACTCCTGCCTCATACACAGCTGTGACCCTGCCTTTGCCTTGTCTCGTGCCATTACCTCTGCCCACTGTGCCCTCACCAGGGCCCTGACCTCCTGCAAACGTTCTGGTCACCTTTCCAGACTCAGGCACGATGAAACTGGCTGCTCTGTAAGAAACACCTTGCCTCTGGCCAGAGCCAGCCCTGAGGGAGGAAGTGCTGCTGTCTGTTCCCACGGACTCACCACCTTTGCTGACAGCCCCACAGACAGTTGGTTACCTGAGGAAAATGGAGAAAACAGTGGGGCTTCCCCTCAACTGGAGAAATTTGATGACGATGTACAAAAGGTGCTTACCGTACTGCTGGAGAGAGAGTAAATGCTCCCCTGTAGCTGTTGTTATTAGTGTATTGTCCATGTGCCTCTTCCCTTCCTACCCCAAGCTGGGATCTTTGAGGTCAGGGTCTCTTTGCCAAGGTGCCCAGCAAGGAAAGACCACCGTACATTGCAGGATTCAGTTTATTTGCATCTCTGAGCTCCTTATTAAGAGGCTGGGAGCTGAGCTCTGAATCTATTCCTGTTATGAAGAAATGATTGCTCTTACCTTCACGCTTGTCACTGGGCTGAAAATACATCAGAGAGCTGGATTTCCTTGTGAGCCAGGACAGCATCCTCACTCACTCACTTGGCTGTGTTTAAAAGCTCCAGACTCTCACTGGGCTGTTTCCAGAGCCTAGAAATGTCTGCTTGCCTTTGAAGTTGAAAAATCACTCCATATGTCTTATTTACCAGAAGAACACAGGGAACATTTTAAAGGATTTATGCTTTGGCACATGCATCACAGATTCTGACCAGGGCACCAGCGTAGGTAGAAGGGGCAGATATGGTGCAGATGAAGGTGCATTTGAATACAAGGACGCACATCGAAATCAGAGGATATAGGGATGAAGGTCATATCTTGGCAGGTAGAAGTGTCACTCCACCTCTGGGGCCTATCCTCTCTGCATCCATTTAGTCCACTGAGAATGGAGATGCTCCATGTTCCCTGTTCCTGCTTAGGATTTTTGGGAAACCCACTGAGTCTGTGTGGAGTGAACTTAGGAACCGTGAAGCACTCTGCCATCCTGCAGCATATTCTCATCTGCACCATGCCTTTCATTCGACAAGGCGAGTATGTAAACCCACACATTGACCTTCTTCACTCTCTGCTTCCTGGCTGGTTGACCTGTACCCCTTCATTTCTTTGTCCTTCATTTTGCTACAAAATGGGAACAAATGGCACCACTTCCAAAAGCAGCTGTTTATTACTTTTCTAGGGCCATTGTCTTAGTTATTTTTCTCTCCACTGAGACAAAATAACCCACAACCCACCAGTTTAGGGAGGAAAGGTTTTCTTGGCTCCCAGTTCTCAGAGGTTTCAGTCCATGGCCAACTAGCTCCAAGGCCGGGTGGCATAGCAGAGGGGCATTGTAGAGGAGAACCAGATCATAGTGCGCAGAAGGCAGCAAAGCAAGCAATTGACAAGACAAGCCTTACATTGCATCCAGGCTACCAAGATAAGGAGGGTGCCAGACCAGTCACACAGACTGATTGAGTAACCATCCTCTCTTCATCCTGGCCTTACTCCATGAATCAGTCACACACTCTGGATCCAGCCACCTCTGAAATCCCGACCTATGACTGTATGAGACTTTGGGAGACATCTAGACACAAGTACTAAGGGCTGCCATGACAGAACCCCACCGGCTGGGGGCTTAAAGGACCGAAATGTATATTGTAATTCCCATTCTGGAGACCAGAAGTGAGAAGACCAAGGCATCTGCTGGGTTAGTTTTTTCTGAGGGCTGTGAGAATGACTCTCTCTGTGTCTCCGTCTTTTATTTATTTATATTCTGTTACCAGGAGTCAGACTCTGGACCTGTGCTTGCCAGTCAGGTGCAGCACCACTGAGCTGTCTCCCGCCCATCTCTGTGCCTCTCTTGGCTTCTGCTGGTTCTGGCTGTAGACATATCAGCCCGCCTTCTCCTTCACTTTGCATTCTGTTCTTGCCGTGTGCCTCTGCTTCCCCAGTCTTCCTTTTCAAAGGGACACTGATCATACTGGTGTAAGTCCCATCCTGCCCCTGTGTGACTTCCTCTCAGTCAATTACATCTGCAAGGACCATGTTTCCACATCAGGTCAGACTCTGAGGTTCTGGAGGCTAAGGCTTTAATGTACAAATTCGGGGAAGAGGGAAGAGGGAAAGGAAACAATTCACACTTTATCCGACTGTGAGTCACATACAGTGGAAAAGTGAAAATGTTCAGTGAACTGTAAAGGGCTGAGAGACAAAATGTAGTGTAAGGGAGGAGGCTACAGTCCTCCTCCCTCGGGGAAAGTGACTCCCACTCTTATCTGTTGGGGGGTGGACCGTGGCCACACCCCCTCCAGGGACCATGGCCACACCCCCTCCAGGGGATACAGGAGATGCCATCACCGCAGAAGAGGAATGACAGGACAGGCTCTCATCCCGCAGTTAGACTTCCGGCCAGCTCCATCTGGGCTGCGTGCCCAGGCTGACTGGTGCTCTCTGTTAGGCTCCACTTTCAGTCCCTGCCAAAGGCATTTGTGGAGCCTCTCTGGGAAACAGAAGCTCTTCGCAGCACAAATGATAAACACATGCTGGTGTTTGCGTTCCTGCATCCTCCAGCCACACCATCCCCGACTGCTAAAGTGTTAGCTTGTTTGGGGAAGGCCTGCCAGGAGACTGCCACTCTTCTGTTAGTCATTTAATAGACGCTAAGTGAGCAGCTGCCAGCAGGGCCCTGGACAGATGACGAAGTGCTGGGAGTGGCTGAAGTTCGATGATAGCCCTGCACTGGGCACTGTAGATGCCTTAGTTTGCTTAGCCATGTGGCGATTGTGGAAGGAAGGGACTGTTATCCTCCTCCCCTTTCAGATGAGGAAACCAAGGCTCAGAGAGAGGGTTGTTAAGTGAGGGCAAGGTCACACGGCCAAGAAGTGGTGGAGCCCAAACATGACACCTTACTGAGGCCTAAACATCCTCCACAATGGGAACAACTCTGTCTCAAGCCCGTCTTTCAGGTTGTCCCACCTCTCTGACCTGAGACATCCTAATTCAGGTGGGAAAACCTGGTTTTCATGAGCCTAGCTCATCAGCACCTACTTTCTGTGACTATAGTCGGGTGATTTTGCATCCTCAAGCCTTCATTTCCAGCATCTGTAAAATGAGGACAACCCTTGATCATCTTACCCCTTCCAAAGCCCATTGCAAGGGAATCCAAGGTGCCAGCTGCAGCTTGGATATGAATGCTGGGGAGTGTGTGCTTGGTACAACCTTAGTCTATCCCTTCTTTTCTCATGTCTCTTCCAAAAACTGTATCATTTCCATGGCTACCCAGCACATCATATGTGTGAGCATTCAGACAGTTTGCACAACAAACACTGGTCAGTGGGGCAGGGCCAAGTGGTGCAGGTTGAGCCTTTTTCCCAGGACCAGTGGCTAACACGGTGCTCACTACACCTCTAACATGAGGCGGTTATGGTCATATTCTGGACAAGTGATCCAGACTCGAGGTGATGCCCCCTCCAGGTCCCAGGACCTGAAGTGGTGGCACAAATTCCGTGCCCTGTGGCCAGGATCTGAGCCTCACCAGCTCTGGGCCTCACCTGAGAGCTATTGAGTCCATGTAGTTAAGTTCGAGCTCACTGCACTGTCTCCTTGGCAGGCGGAAGTCTCCAAATGAGCACTTGCCCTTCTGAGCTGTTGCAGGTGAGGCTGTGCCACACAGTTCACAGAAGCCGCAGCCCCATTGCTCAGTGGCATCTCTGTGCCAGCCACACCCTACCCACAGGAGGCACATGGATGAGGCCAAGCAGGTGTTCTTCTCATGACTGTGGAGATGTCACAAGCTGTGCACACAGTCACAAACCAGGAGTCCATGCAGGACTCTCCATCCCGGAGACTCTTTGGAGGTCCACATGCTTATGCAAATGCTGCCCACGTTGTAATTGCTTATTTCCCTCCCCCACCATATTTTTATAGGAAATAAGAAAGGGACAAAAGGATTGTCCATAATTGTGCCACAGAAAACCAGTGCTATTGTTTTAACTGACCCCTTTCTGTGTTTAGTCTTCTGCTTTATTCCTCTATTTTTCTGTGATTCTGAGCCTCCCGCCAAGAGTCTGTAATGATGATTTAGGAAGAACTTGGATTCAGTCAAGGAGATAATTGCTTTGGACCAGCCTTGTCAGTTGAGCAAGGGGGAGGGACTACAGGAGGTGATCAAAATGCACAGTGAAAGCTTAAAGACACATTGCCATTAATTCTCCTCCAAACACTCTCTAAAGAATTCAATTAATAAAAACACTCCCCCTCACTTCTGAACCATGTACCCCATCATTCTTACCACTTTCTGAAGCAGTTCTGGACGTTCTCTTTCCTGAATCCTTATGAAGTATAATTTTAAAAATGTAGTGAGCACTGTTGCTGAGTGCCTTCCATTGGCAAGGCAGGTGTCCTCATCCGCCTCACTCACCAGATCTGGTGCTTTATAGCTTCTGCTTCTTCCTCAAATTTAAAATGACCATGAGAAGGAAGTATTTTTTTTTAGAAGGAAGTATTTTGAGTTGATTCAAGACACCAGAATAGCAGCACAATTTGTAATAGCTAAATCTTGGAAACAGCCCAAAAGCCCATGAACTGATGACTGAATAAAGAAGATACGTTATATATATATATATATATATATATATATATATATATATATATATATATAATGGAATACTACTCAGCCATAAAGAATAATAGGTGTATGTCATTTATAACTAAGTGGATGTACATTCAGGCCATACTCATAAGTGAAATAAATAGGACACAGATGTGTACATACTGAATCATTTCTCTAGTATGAGAAACTGAATGAGGACTTACAGGTAGGATAGATATCGTGAGATGGGAGGAAAATGTTCAGATCGAAAAGGGAGCTGGGAGGGAAGGCAGGGAAGGAGAAAGAAGGGAATGAGGACATTGAAGATATCAAGAAAAAAATGGAAACAAAGCTCATATATAGGGGGGGAAGGGAGGTTAAGGAAAAGGGAAAAAATAAGAACCAAGATATATCATGTACAAGTACAAATTCTCAGTGATGAATGCAATCATAAATCCCACCCAAATTGAACCAGTAAACTTAATAAATTAAAAAATAATAGGGCCGGAGATTTAGCTCAGTGGTTCGGGCGCATGCCTTGCAAGTGCAAGGGCCTGGGCTCCCCAGTAACCACATACAACAATGCTGACTGTGGAGACTCACACCCACCAGCAACTAGTACCACATCCCACGATGCCGGGCGTGGTGGCTCACGCCTGTAGTCCCAGCACTTGGAAGGCAGAGGCAGGAGGATTGCTGAGTTCAAGGCTGAGCTCAGGGCCAGCCTAAACTATAAAAGTGAGGCCCTGTCTCAAAAAAAACAATAGCCACAATAAAAAATGATTTTCAAGACTGCTTCAAACAATAGCAAGAACAATGAGATGAGTGTGCTCAAAGCCAGTGCAAGTATTTTGAAGCTGTCAAAAGAAACATGTCTTTTGCCGTAATAAATTTGAACACACATCTTTTTTTTCCCACTTTGTACACTTATTTCTTAGCTTACAACTATGGAGGCAACAAGTTCAAGGGGAGAAGTAAGGACTTGGGGGAGAGAGCGTATGTCGCCATGACAGCCAGAGGGCTGGGAGTGGGCTGACAGAGACAGAAACAAGATGGCACGGGCCAGGCATGTGTTCTGTAGTAGGTATTTAGTGTTTAACTCATTTTCTTCTATGGTTGCTGCGTAGTCACAGAATCATGTTGAAACATTGCTGCTGAGTTTCCCGGATGCCTGGAATATGCTGTCTGCTTGACAAGCTGTAGCAGACAGAGGCCTGGTCCTTCCTCCCCAGCCCTGGCTATCACCAACAACCAGCTTGCTCTTTCCCACTGGGAGAAGCTGCATGCCATGAACCTCATCACCCATTCCCGTCCCTGACCTGTCCCTGACCTGGACCAGCATCCTGCCCAGCCTCATGGCCTGAGCTAGACCGACCTGTCTGCACGATGGCCCTCAGGGCTCCTGTCTACCTCTAGCAGGATAATGTTCATCTCATTGGAGGCCTGCCAGGGACGCAGATGTTTTACAGAAACTTTTTTGTTTTTGACAAACTATCAGCCAAAATATTTCAGTCCAAAATCACTCAGTTTTCCTAACTCTGACACATGGTTTTCACCTCCTAGAAATACCAGTTCTTTGAGGTCTTTGGAAATGCTCTATTAAAGCCTTCCAAATTTCTTTGTAGTTGTCTCTTGAAGCTCATAGCATTGGGCTCCAGGATCTCTACAGAGAGCAAAATCACAGATGCCCAAGTCTCTTCTACTAAATGGCAGAACTAATTGCATGTAACTTAGGTGCACCCTGCAGTATTCTCCAGTTCTAGATTACATGTAATACCTGATTGATATAAGTGTTGTGGATAGTTGTTATACTGTGTTGTTTGAGAAATAAGTAAATATTCTGGATCTTCAATAAAAACATGTTATGTTCAATAAATAATAAAGACATAACATGTTCAATTGATTTTCACCTATGTTCAGACCATGGTTGCTCCAGTCTGCAGACAGGGAACCTGCAGAAATGGAGGGCTGACTGTGTACATATTGCTTACTACAATTTTCTCTACTCGAAGGTAAAAATCATACAGAACCATAGACCACTGGCTGGTGAGTTTATATTGCTCCTTTTTTTTTTTTTTTGCTCTGTTCAGCTAAAAAGGAAAAGCAGGGACCACAGATGAAATAAGAAATGCATAATACCCATGTTTCAGCAATTAACCTCACCTGTGCACATCAGCAGACAATAGTGAACTGAGTTATTTATGTAATTTATCACATTTCCATAAAAACATTTTATAATTGTCTCAATAGATGCCAAGAGACTTGATGAAATTCAGCTGCTATTTTTTATTCACTCACTAAGCTTTACTTAAACTGCTAAATGCATTAGGGCAGAATTTGAAACCAAAATGAAAAACAATCCATATTTAGTGGGAAAAGATAAAATGCTCAGCAAACTACCCAAGATAAAAATGAACTCGCCAAGAGAAGTGCTGGTAAAATAAGTAAATTGGTAATAAATATGTCAAAAGAATAAAAAAGCATGACTCATTCTCTTGTGATGTGGTGCTTTTAAAGTGTGAGATTTCCTTTCCTAAATATTTCTTTAAGAATGATCCATCTCTGATCTTTATAGACATCTGATTTTTGTCTTAGACTTGTGGATTCATAAACAAGATTCTGGTGAGAAACTTACCCTCATTAAACCCAAATTTCCTCTCCCATTATTATTGGATGAATTTTAACAGATGCAGGGCAGAGACGCAGAAAATGTGATCTCTGCTTTTTAAGTTCTATCTTTGATTTATTCTTTGATGCTCACCTTCCATTTTATGTCTGAAGCTTTACAAAGCATTTGCTTCTTAAAATAAGTTTGAAAATACAGTGTGCAATAAGTAGTTAGCATGTATAATGCAGTCTTTCTGAGCTTGAATCTGTGGGAGTGAAATGTAATATGTTAACTTTTAGGTAGATACTATACTTAATAGGAGCTCTACTATTGACCTTTTCTAAGCCAAGCATCCAACTGGCCATCCAACTGGCCAGAGTATTCAGAAATGGAAAAACACACACAAACATTCCAAATATATCACTGAGGGATCACAGCCAGGATATCTAGTCTTCCAAGTTGGTTCTTTGAAGGTCAAATTGGGTATTATCTACCTTTAGATGCAATCATGCAGTTCTACTTTATTTAAAGACCATTAGCACATAACAGAATACCCATATTCCTGCCCATGAAAAGCATCTCCACATATATTACTTTCTAGCATCCTTTTTTTTTAAACTCCTACTGTTATTGATTTGTTCTCCTTTTTCATTAAAGGCCCCAGGGTTTGTTGCTGTGGTTTATCTGTTCTGAGCTTTAATTTATTGATATTCTGTTCTATGTTTAATGGTCTTTAGTTTTCAGCATGATTTTTGGTTCCTTGCTTCATTTCCTCTCTGCTCAGCCTGCCTTAAGAAAATGCTGTCTAGGGCCGGGGATATAGCTCAGTGGTTCCGGCGTCTGTCTTGCAAGCGCAAGGACCCGGGTTCAATCCCCGGTAACCACATAACAATATTGGGTGTGGAGACTCACCCCAGCGCCAACCAATACCACGTACCAGTGCCGAGCATGGTGGCTCATGCCTGTAATCCCAGCACTCGGGAGGCAGAGGCAGGAGGATTGCTGTGATGTGAGTTTGAGGCTGAGCTCAGGGCCAGCCTGAACCACAAAGTGAGACCCTGTCTCAAAAAACCTTAAAAAAAAAAAAAAAGAAAATGCTGTCTACTGGGTGTCTTAAGCCATACAAATGTCTCACAGCTGTGAAGGCTGAGTTCAAGATCAAGGGATGGGAGACTGAGGATTTAGCTCAGTGGTTCTAGCACCTGCCCTGCAAGTGCACGGACCCAGGTTCAATCCTCCGTAAACACATACAACAATGCCAGGCCTGGAGACTCACCAGCAATCAGTATCCCATACCACAATGCTGGGCATAGTGGATCATGTCTGTAACCTCAGCACTCAGGAGGCAGAGGCAGGAGGATTGCTCAGTTCGAGGCTGAGCTCAGAACCAGCCTGAACTACAAAGGGAGACTCTGTCTCAAAAAAAAAAAAAAAAAAAACCACTTCCCAGATGCCTCAGGGAGAGACTAGATCCCTCCTTCTTTCTTTTCTAACTACATAAGAAACTGGGGTAAAGAAATGTGATATAAATATTATTTGTGCACTATACGAATTCCTTCCTCGATTCCTTTTCTAAATTAAATGATTCTTTTCAGTTCACATTTGGTTGCACTGAATATTTTTACTCATTTTAAACCAGCTCACTTTCCCAGAGAAGCTACTGTTTTCTAAGCCTGGGGTGAGGCTGTGGAGAGACAGAAGAATTAAAGTGTTCTCAAGGAAAATGATAGTAAAGTAAATATAAACAGATGATTAGAAAAGATAGTGCTGCGATTCAATTAGGAGAGAAGTTCCTTAGAAATAGTAATGGCAAATAAGAGAATTTTAAATGTGCTTTATGTGGTAATGAAGAAGATCCCTTGAAAATTACCTCCCCCCAACCTATTGACACAGTGGTTTTTATTTTGTTGGCAACTTATAAGGAACATTGCAAGCTTTTGGTGCTGCAAATCTGAAAATAACATTCCTATGTCTAGAGAAAGAGCAACTGAGAGAGAGAAAGGGAGATGGGCGAGATAACAGTACTGTTAAATTGTTAGTGATGCTTCTTCACCTCTGGAAAAGAGAAGACTCTAAGGGAGCACCAAGAGCAAAACAGTGGCAGCTGCGAGGGGGGACCTGAAGTTATTCCTGCTGACCCTTTCTTTTCACCAAGACCGGAACGCACCCTGGAGAAAGCTGAGGGCTCACAGGGTTTACGTCGTGTCACACATCGTGGTTCAGGTCATCTCTCTGCCTCCAGTTTCCATTCAGCTGCCATTCTTCCGTATCCTCCGCTTTTCTCTTTCCCACAGGTTGACTTCTTTTGCTCTGCTTTCCTCAGAGGCTGCCTTCCCCACCCACTACTCTGCGTATTACCTGGGATGCTGTTTCAGTTTGTGTGTTGGTGCTGTTCCTCAGTGCTTTGCGAGCGTGTGTGCCTGCAGTGTTGGGAAATACGACGTTTAAGATTCCAAATATTCTGAATTTAGGAGACTAGGGCTGGATTCACTATGGGTTTCAGTTTTGCTTTTCCTTGCCAGTGCTGTGTGATTCTAGGGTGTGGCCCGGCTCTCCTCAGGGAGGCACTTCCGCCGCCATCCGTGCCATGGTGAATGCTGAATGTGTGGCTCTTCTGAGACGGTCCACAGGGCTCACTTCACTCACCCACGGAGGTTTGCTGATCCCTGCTTTGTGCTGGGGGATGATTTATGTGAGGAAGTCAAAGCCCTGTGGTTGTGGTGTGGAGAACATGGAGGCAGAGCGATTGGTTGTATGAATCCATCAGTTAATTACGACGCCGTGGGGTAAGCAGCTCCCGAGAATTCGCGAGAGCAAAGCATGGTGCCGTGGCAGAACCACGCCAAGTTTACAGAAGGGGTCACCTTTGCCCTGGCTTGCCATCACAGGCCCTTTCTGTCATCGCTGTGGTTAGCATGACGATGCTGGGATTGATGGACAAGTGTCAACAGACTGAGAGAGGTGTCTCAGCCTGGGGTTCCCGCAAACAGAGCCTGGCATGCAGGCAGTGTTTAGTCATTTACTTGATAAATAATCCCAGAAGAGAAATATGAGGGAGAAGGAAGAAGTGCAGGAAGAGGAGAAAGGCAGGTCCTGCTGTAAGTGGTGCGTGGTCCGAGTTCCTGGCAGGCTTAGAGATGCACCTCAGAGCCATCTTCCTGGAGATCTAAAGGAGGAAACATTTGTCATTACCTGTCACCCGCATTAGTCAAGGTGGCCCCACAGGCATGAACTCCCACGGTCTCCGGGTTGTACACACATGAGCCGGTGGCTCCACTGTCACATCAGAGATGCTTCAGGGTGACACAAAGGGACGGGCAGGGCCCCAGCACTGCCAGACCATACCTGATGAAATTGGGCTGCATCAGGGTAGAACTAGTGCCAACTGCAATGACTGGGGTGTGAAGAAGGCGCAGCAGATTTGCAGCAGTGTGTAAGAGCTCTCTGGCACAGTAGACTGAAGCTTCTTTAGTGAAACACTAAATAAGCTGTGTGGTTACACTTTGTCTGAGGCAGCAGGGGACAGACCTCTCATGTGGAAGTACACGTGGAGGTTTGCTGCTAAGTGTCTCAGCAGTCAGCACTGGAAAAGGTCACTTTGTATGTAGCATTTGCCAATCTCACTGGTGTAAATTGTTCCATTATGGTCTCTTCCTCAATGAAGACGTAGGGTCGGGGAGTGCTCCAAGCTGGTGCTGTAGGTGCACATTCCTGGGACCCAGGTTCTGCAGGTTGGATGACAATACAATGTCTGGTATGGAAAATGCCAACAGGCATAGAGCTCACTTTCTCTAGTCTCCTGGGCACAAAAACCCTGCTTGCCCACCTGCTTAGTTATGCCTAGGAGAAACAATTTTAAAATATGCTATAAGATTCCTGGTAGATTGTATGAAAATCAATATCCAAGTAGATTCCCTCTCAGCATCCATAATTGAGGTCTTTCCTTAAGTCCACATTTACATCATTCTATAAGTCTCTGCTTATCCTTCATTTCTTAGACACTGTAGGCTCCAGCTTGTCTTTCCTTTGTATTCCCAGTACCCTGTACTTCTACCATAAAGACATAATTGTCTTTTCCTGTCCAGCCTCCCCAGCCAACTATAAGCTTCCTAAAGGCAGGGGCAGACAGCATGTTCAGTTTTACATCCACCCAGAGCACTTAATGTCCCAGCTGCTCCACGCAAAAATCACTTAAGTAGGAGTCCTTGCTAGGTAGTGAGTAGTGCCAGGTGCCATGTTTGCCTCTGCGCTGGGCAGTTCAGGTCTGTAAAAAGCAAAGGTCCACAGCTGTGTGTTCCATCACCACTGATGTTAGCAACTGCTTAGCGAAAGTGGTAATAAAAGTATTGAATAGCAAGGAACATTAGACCAGCAGGTTCTGACACCAATAGAAAAGCCATCTGAGGCTCCCCATGATTAATTGCCAAGTAAAAATCACAGAGGGAAGGAGCTGCTAGAGTTCAAAGGAAAAGCCAAGAATAGCACCTGCCAAACCTGCATGAGGGTAAGCGGGCATGGTCTGAGAGCGAGCCTCTTTCTGGCTCAGAAGACAAGGAAGGTGGAACTGACCTAGCACAGACGGGTGAGGGCAGGGGATGGTGACAACAGTAATACAGCAGTCGTCATTGTCCGCACACTAAGCAGACACGTGCCGGACCCTGTTCAAGCACTGCATTATGAATCACACTTCATCAGTCCTAACGACAGCCAGTGCACAAAGAGAAAACCAGGCAGTAGCATAAGTTAGCGAAGTCGCAGAGACACAAACAATAACAAAATTCTGTACTGAAGTTTTTTGTAATTAGGTGGTGGCAGTATTTCCTCAAGCCCTGCTTCTCAGGCTGGCTTTTGTGCAGCAAGGATGGTCGAGAATGAGTGACTGCCTTGCTGTCCTACTGCACCCCCACACCCCCAGTCGAGATGGCGGGGAGGGAAGGAGGTCAAGGACCAGCGAGGTTCAAGGACCAGAGAGTTTGTCAGCCATGTGGATCTGCTCCACGCAGGGCCTGGGCTCAGAGCGGTTCCACTCCTGCATTTGTCTCTGCCCTTCGACCCAGCCCGACCTTCCTGACCTTCTCTGGAGAGCAGCCCCTGAGGGGGAGCACTGCAGCCGGCCTGGAAGGAAGCATGGCGAATGACCAGCGTATACAGTAACAAAAGAGACAAGCCAGGGCTTCTTCAGGACACCCTGAGCGTCCATCTGAAGGGCGAGTTTGAGAGCCTCATCTAATCGATACACGAAGAGGGCAACACATGGGGGCAGGGAGTAGGAAAGTGAGTCAGAAACTCCAGGAATGAGGCTCCGAACCTCTGGAGGACCCTGAGGCCTCCTGTGCTCAGCCACCACGTCTCTGAGGACTTCCTTCTTCTCTCAAGCTCATCTGCCCTTTTGAAGACCAGAGCCACTCACACAGCAAGTATCTGAGGGCTCCTACTACAGCTTAAACCACAGTAGACACTGTGAATTCCAGAACTGATTGGGGTGTCCTGGAACCAGACACAGCAGCTCACAGGACCTGCTGGCCAAATACTCAGGGATTTCTGTGAGCCGCTCATTCCACAAGGTTAATCTATTAACTTAGGCCAATTTAGGATTAAAATATTTGTTGAAATCAAAGTTAGTTATAGTGTGAAAGTCATCACTTCTCAGTTGCTTTGCTACACATAATTGTCTGTGGTCTTAAGTCTGGCTGCCTGTATGCAGACAGTGAGGGGTGACAGAGGGTGTGTTCCTGGGCACAGGTCACTGTCACATAGGAGTGATGTCACCACGGAAGCTTGCAAATGAGCTTTGGTAAGAGCAGTGACGCTGCTGAGACTGGCGAAACACTGCAATCAGGGTTTGGTTTGTTATTTTCCTGGGATTATCTAAAACCTTTACCAAAGTAATGGAGAGAATGTAAATGATGCAAATTACATTTTTAAAACTTGCCCTGTTGGGTTCTGTAACTGAAAGAGGTGATAGTTTATTGAACAGTTTGAGGATGAGAAAGAAGCAGCTTTTTGGGTCAGATATCATCTCATGTGGGATTTAATACCTCAGATTTCTGAGGCAAGAGGTAAATTTGATTAGGATGCAACTCGATTTGTCAAGTTGGAATTGAATTATATCCACAGGTTGGCAATAGATCAGAGCGAGTTTGGCAGGAATTAAAACAAGCTTCTCTGAGAACAGGTCAACTAGGCAGGCTTAACAATATGAGGGTTTCACATTTTAGCATCATTCGTGAATTGCCTACCACGTGTTCCCCGTGTCAGTAAAATGTATCATAAACATATACATGTCCATATGCAGATGCTTTACTTCTGTCAGCTATGAAGTATTTGTGAGTATGGCACAGGCTATGACCATGGGCTCCATACAAAGACGTTTCTGGTTCACTTGGGAGGAAAACAGATGGCACTGGGGAAAGTGCCAATACATGAATGGTGTAGTGTGGGAAAATGCCACAAACTCCCTGGTGAAGGGATCTACCTGGAAGTCACCAGGGATGGCTCATGCAAGAGGTGGGTTGTGGCAACATCCTGAAGGAAGCTTGGAATGGGACAGGTGGCAACTTGGGTACAGACAGCAAAGCTCAGAGATGAAAGCCCATCCCTGGTGACCATCACTGTGGAAATTCTGAAACTGAGAAAGCGGGGAAAACACGGAGGAGGCCTAACTAACAGGGCGTGGGACTGGGAATCAGCAGTGGAACCAGAAAGTCTCACCGGTCAGGACCGATGCCCGTCGTTTCAGGCTGCTGTGCAGGCAGCATGGGCAGGAGAAGCCACCAGCAGAGACATGGGCCAGCGGCAGGTGGGGGATGGAAAGCAGCAAGGGTCAAGCCAGCTGGCGGTGGCATCTGCCATACCTGGAAGTCAGGTTGAATTTGGGGTGCCCCAGAGAGGGAGTCACTGTCTGTTCTTGCTCACAGAAGTGTCCTTGGAAATGCTGCCTCCCTGGAACTCCTTCTATGAGAGGACCTCCAGCAAGAAGCACAAGGGGTCAGGTTCAGAGTTCAAGTCCTACTTGTGCCATGTAGTGGCTGCAGGACTGTGAAGCTCTGAGCCTCTCGCCTTATCTTCTGTAAGTCATCGTGGTATCACCCTCCACATAGGGTTGTTCTGAGCACCCACAGTGTATGGGAACGTGTTTGCAAATGACTGTCTTGCTTTTCTTATCTCACATCTAAATGTCAACAAAGAAAGATTGGTGTTTTCAAAAATTTGTCAGTGAAGTTGGTTGGTTTTTAAACTCTACACCAAAAGGGATCCTTCTTAGGCCCTATTGAGTTTCTCTGGGTTTTTTGTTTCGTTTTGTTTTTAAAAGGCAGGCACATCTTTAAAGCAGTCTCTGTCATTTTCCCACTATGTTGCTGGCACCCTGGGTGGCGAGTACTCTCAGGGCAGCGATAGTCTTTTCACACGCCCTGTGGAGTTCTACCAGATAGTGTTTTGATAAAAAATCATCTTCGTGTTTCCCTCAGTGAGTGAAAGTTTATTGCTCAGCCACTAGCTCTTGAAAGATTTACATAAGAGATATTGGGGAGTAACGTTTCCCTTTGGCCTAATGGAGCCTCTGAAATATGAGCCAGACTCTCTACTTTCCATGGAAGCCCATCTCGGTCCACTAGGGACCAGTTTGGAAGGATCAGAAGGGGAACGGGGAGGGATCAGAGGAAATGTAAACTTAATTTCCTAGTGAGGAAAAAGATGAGAAACAGAAAATGAATCAGAAGGGAGAAGAAAATGGAAGGTGAGAAAAGGAAGAGTTAATCCATTTTGAACTCTGAAGATGTAGCCTTTATATGGAAAGGCATAACTATGCTTTATCACCTTGGCAATATTACCTTTTATTAAAGTATTGCCTCTAATCATATCACCTTTCATATTGGAAAATAAAAAATTGCTAAAGGGACTCAAGTCCCACTGCAAATTTAACAGAGGTAATTAAATTCATCCCAATTCACTCCCAGAGATCCATGCGCAGCTCTAAATCATTGCAACTGCAAAGGCGCTTTTCAACTCAGCTCAGAGAAATAACCAAAGTTTTGTTATGTTTTGATTTGTTTGCAGCCTTCATTAGTGGGCAGTTTACATGGCTACAGATAAAAGAGTTGAGCCTCCAAAAGACTGGTAGAGAGGAGCAGAGATTTGTCTAATCTAAGCATCCCTCTCTCCAGAATGCTTAGGCCACCTTGCCTTTCAGCCTCGGTGAATTCCTCAAGAAGTAGGAGATTATTAGCAGAGTCTACTAAGGAGTAACGAAGCAGCTCTATGGTTTGTTGTGTTTTTAAAGGGCAGATACATGGGTTGAAGGAATTAGAAATCCCCAGACATCTTCAGTTTTTAAACCTGGGCTGCTCCCATCAATTCTACAGCATCCGGCTGGGCAGAGAAACAGGGGGATGCTGAACAGACACAAGCCTGAGTCTTCTGTATCAAAAGACACACTTTGAAGAATCTCACATCCAGCACACGTGTGAATGGGAGCTATAGGGCTACCAAGCAAAGACGTTAGGAAATTCGCTGATGAGCTCAAGAAACCTGAAGGTTCCCGTACTGACCTCACACCAGCTGGCCTGGCAAGCTCATTATTCTGTGGCATCTCAAAAGCCAGGAAAGGTTCTGCTGGGAGCCGAGCGAGCAAGTACTGACTCAGACATTGAAAACTGTTTTTCTCATTCCGTGCTAGCTAATGGTACAACCATTCACAGAGGAACCCAAGGCTGAACTCTCCAAAGACCTATCCATCCATTCTTCTCTCCAAATGCCTTGTACACTGAGTCCCTCTATTCATGCTACAGTCACGGCTGAATTTCTAGCCCCCTCTCCCTTCTGCTAGATTCCTGTACTGGATGCCCTCTCCCTGCCTTCTTTCTTGTCCCACTCTCCTGGTCTCACTGTGGCCACCAGTGAATGATAAGTCTCAGCACCTACTGGGAACATCGCTGCTACCATGACACATTTGATTGACCTGTGCCATTGGGAGGTTGGAAAACCCCTTATGAAGTTTCTCAGCATGCAGGTGCAGTCCAGAAAGCATAGGTTGAAAACAGGGAGGAAACATCAGGTTTGGAGGCATGCACCTGTGATCCCAGTACCCCAAAGGCTGAGGCAGGATGACTGCCAGGAGTTCAAGGTCAGCCTGGGGTATATAGTGAGTTCAAGGCCAACCTGAACTACATAGTGAGACCCTGCCTCAAAAATAAAAAATTATAAAATGGGGAAGAAGCCAGGTTTGATGAATGCATCCCTCTCTAATCCAGGCTACTTAGGAGGCCGAGACAGGAGCATTACAAATACAAAGCCAGCATAAGCAATTTAGGGAGATTCTGTCTCAGAATAAAAAAGAAAGGAAACAAAGTTTATGTACCTAGGGGGCGGGGTTTGTAGGGTGGGTAAGGGAATGGGGAAAAAAGAGAATTAAGTTGTGTCATATACTGCTCCAAATTCTCATTGTTGAATGCAATCATGATGTGTATAAATAATGTATAATTAAGATTTGAATTTAAAAAATAAAATGTTGAAAGGGCTCAGGGTGCAGCTCAGTAGGAGAGCACCCCTGGGTTAGTCCTCAGGGATGGGGGAGATGCACCCACCCTTCCAACTAGTCAGACATATTCTTCCTTTGCTTCTCTGTTTTTCCTTCCAACCTTGAACGTCTGAAATTCAGGAAGCTTCACTTATGTCCCTCTAGGTGTGAGAGATGTAGCCCAAGACCCGCTACCAGTCCATATTTGTTCACTGGAGTACATTCTCTCTTGTGCGAGCATAGCATGGTCATTAGTTAAAATTAAGTTGCTTAGGAGGCAGGAACCATTGATCATTCTGTCCTGTCTGGCTTCCTGTTTATTCAAGAGAATCTTCTCAGTGCTCAGGCTTCCACCTCCTTTTATAGTGAGGCTGAGCCAGTGAAGAAGGGGAGGGTGTTGAAACCAGCTAATTATTAACACATGATGGAAATCCCTTTCGATTTCAAGGGGTGTGAGAGTGTGTGTGTGTGTGTGTGTGTGTGTGTGTGTGTGTGTGTGTGCGTGCACACATTCTGCAGTGCTTTGCTGCCACCTGAGAGTCCTAGGGAAACAGAAAGCCCCTGTGCTTCCTGATTCTCAGACCCACCAGGCCTTGAGCAGTGGTGTTGTACCTACACTGCTTGGAGTGCAAAGGATGCTGGGCCGAGTAGCGGAAAGAAAACATTTTCTGAGGAACAGAAATACAAGCTGGAGCTGGAATGTGAACTGTTCCTCAAGAGTGTTGCCAGGCAGCCCGTGAAGCTCAATTGGAGGTGGAGCTATGGGGAAGCGAAGTGGTGGCGCAGAGCTGGGGTAGGTGGGTGGGAGACAGGAACTCGGAGGGCTCTTGTGTGAGGTGGACCTGCCTTCTCAGGTCCCATCTCTTCAAGTCACATGAGATAAAGAGGAAAAGTGGCTGGAACAGAGAAAGAAATTGTAAAATTTCCTTTTCTACCTACATATCCTTATTCCCTGGGTTTGCAGAGCAAGAATTTGAAAAGTGAGAATTCAGAAAGTGAGAGATGTTATGAGATAGGTTGTGTATCTTGTTTAACTAGACAGCTGGCCTTAACCAGGCATGCCCCAAAACTCCAAGAAAGTGCAGAGAGATCCTGTTGGCACCACCCAGAGCTGCTGGAGTGTGCCATTCGTAAGCACTCATAAGGCCTCCGTCGGGTCCCAGGGACAACGGCGCTACACACAGTTCTAGCCAATGCAAGTCTTGGATGCTTCTAATTTGATTTCCTGTGATGTATGAAGGCTGAAAAGATGGTGGCAAGTGACAGAGCCAGGTCCCTTACAATTACTTGAAGTGAGAGCCCACAGCACAGGAAAGGCAGGGGAAGCAACAGAATAGTCCTCAAAAGTGACGTCGCCAGGACACAAAAAGCAACAGCCATCTTTTGTAGTAGGAGCAAAATAGCTCCATGTATTTTGGTAACACTTGAAAGCCTCCACTGAATTACACTCGGAAGACTCATCTAAACATGCATGTATACTCCTTCTACATATATGTGTATGCATGAGAATGTGTACAGTGTGCAAATGGCTGCACATGTGCTATGTGACACACACCAATACACTCAGTGAGCTCATCAGGAGGGAACTCAGACCCCAGGGCTCTGGATCAGAGGTGGTGATCGGTTTCGTCTCAGCTCAGTGGCAGTGGACTGACAGCAGCTGGCTGAAGATCTGTGTCAGAAAGCACCCTGAAGCCAGAACTTTTCCAGAAGAGCTGTTTGTAGGAAGAAAATGTTCAAATGGGAAGGGGAACTAGGGGAGCACAGGGAAAAGGAAAAAACAGAAGAAGGGAAAATGGAAATAAAGCTTTTGTAAATAAGGAGAAGAGGGTTGAAGGGAGGGGAGGAAAAGGGGAAAAAAGAATCAAGATATATCATGTACAAGTACAAATTCCATATGATAAAAGTTATTATGTATATATATATGTATATATGTGTGTATATATGTGTGTGTATATATGTATGTATATATGTATATATACATATGTGTATACATGTGTGAATATATGTATATATATGTATATGTATATATGTATATATGTTTATATGTTTATATATGTATATATACATATATACACACATATATATACACATACATATGTATATACATATATATATAAAGAGTACCAAAAGATTAATTTTTTAAATGTTTTTAAAAGAAGAACTATTTGTGATACTGGGTCAGCTTGAGTGAGAAATACCCAACTCATTGGATCAGTACAGCTCTGGGTGTGGCTGAAGGGATTTATTGAAGACAGGAGACGCACTGGATGTGAGTGGCACCGACCAATGGCTGGCCTCCTGAGTGGAATAAAAGGGGAGTGAAGAAGGAAGGCTGTGTCCATCTCTTTGGAGGAGCTCCAGTCTTCTTCACCTGGCTTCCAGCACCGACTCTTCAGCCTGCCCAACAGACCCCTCTGCTCCTGCCAGACTTGTGTGGGACATTACACTGAGCTTCAGGCCTCCAACAAGACACTGCAGGTCTCCAGCGCACAAGCAGCCCTCTTGCATCTTCCCCACCCGATTCTGCAGGCAGCCACTGTAAGCAACTCTTACAAATTCTTTCATAGTTGTATATCTGCATTAAATCTGTTTCTCTAGTAAGCACCGACTGATACACCATTCTTACTGATAGGAATGTGAGAACTTACTGATAGGAATGTTTTGCAAAGAACTCCTACTACTGTTTCACCAGGGGATAGGCCAGAGACCAGAGGCTGTACACATCCAGGTGTAATTGTACCAACTCCTCATACGTTGCTTTCTGTGAATAATGCTGTGATGTATCCATATATTGCACTGAGAGATATGACAACAGGAAAAACCTCTTGTGTATCTCACTGGGGAGTTTGAGAACATTATCTACTGCAGAGCTGCCCCTTCAGGAAGACCTATAGAGGAAATACCCATGTATCTACTGAGAGAGAAAACTGTTTCTCTTATGAAGCTGATTTGCTTCCCCTTTGCATTGGCCACAGGAACCAACTGCGACCCATCCAAAAGCATACAGACTCTTTTGTCTTGTTTTACCTGCTCATCTTGCCTCTGATTTAATTTTATGTCTCTGCAACAGCTTCTCTCTTTCCTAATTTGGCCACTTTGAGACCTTCAGGCACTGATGTTTTACTGACTCACTTTGAATCTACTTGGCAAATACAAAGGGTGACCAAAATATACAATGAATTTTAAATTTTAAGATGTATAATGGCAAAAGACACATTGCTGTCTACCTCCTTCAAGATATTCCTCTTTACTCGGAGCACTGATCTGCCTGCCTGCCCCTTTCTGAAGCAGCTCTAGAAGCCTTTCGTGAGTGTCTTATAAGGCATGATGAAGAATACAGTGTGAGCTGCTGCCAAGTGTCATTCACTGACTGGAAAGTCAGCCTTTAAAAACAATGCTATGTGTCTTCATCCACCTTACTCACTAACCTGCCACTATGCAACTTCTAGCTCTTCCCCAAAGTCAAAATAACCATGAAAGGCTTTGAACTGATTCAGAAGGATAGGATAAGTGTGTTTGAAGCAAGGGGGAGTATTTCCAGGGGACTGAAGGCAATGTATAGATATTCTACTGTGGTAAATTTTTAAGATCTAAATATTCACTATTTTCCTCTTAACAGTCAGGGGCACATTAGAAGATGTTTTTATAGATTAGCACCTATTGAGACAAATTACAACTATCCAGTAAGTTCAAGAAATGAAATACTGTTTTTGATAAGTGAAGGATCAGTCTGTGGGTCCACATCTGTGTCTGTACCTTTCTGTGTGCCTGAGTGTACACATGTGTGTGTACCCATGTGCATGCATAAAAACCCACGTGGCCATTAGTAGGTTTCATAATGAAAAGTCATAGCATTCAAGCTGAGCTCCTTAGAGCTACCGAATTACAGTAATTACCAAGCCTGACTTCATCAAGACAGCAGAGTTAGACACAAAGGAGCCTGAGCCACTATAGAAACGCACTGCTCAGTAACGGTGCAGGAGAGTATTCTTTCACTGCTTTGGGCTCCAAATGAGAGGGGATTAATTTTTTATGATGAGAAGAAGACAGACAGCTACATGTGGCTTTGTCACAGCTGTAGAGGGGAGACGTGGCCCGTAATAGCAAGGACAGAGCTGTCTAGGAGAAAAGGAGAAAAATAGCCTGAAGAAGATGACCTAGGGGGAGGAGGCAGTAAGAGCACAATGATGGTGCTCGCATTGTGTGTGAGACCTGGTGAAGATTTTGAGAAATTCCCATTAAGCTGGCATACCCCAAAATATTGCCAGTGCTACATGAAAAATGGAAGTGCAGAGATGAAGCCACTTCCCCGTAACTTGGGTTTAAACCAAGAACATCACTGGGTTTCCCAGCACATGTGATGCCCACCACACTGTTGTTACATATCACGTGGTCTATGAACCAAAGGGCTGAACTTCCTGGGCAGCCCCATAATGTGGTTCGATGGCCACCCAGATCTAGTCATTCACATGCTCAGCTGACTTGAGATCTGTGCCAGGGCTCAGGTTAGGAGCCAATGGCATCCACTAAAAGAGCAAGCTCAGGGCCCAGAATCAGATGCTGAAATTCTTGTCCCCACAAGGACTAATATTAGCAAAAATAAGTGAATGTCCTCTCTGGTCAGGGCTTCTGTGCTTTCTGTTGGGTTCCTGTAGAACCTTGAGCCAGGCTTCTGCCTATTCAACTTACTTTATGCTGTTTATCAATGGTTCTTTACTGGTAGCTTCTTCCTCTAGGCCTCAGCTTCCTCATCTGTAAAATGAGATGTCTCCCAAGGCCCATTCTTGCTAATTAGTAGCTCATTTGCCTCTCCTGCACCACCCAAAGTCACCGCCAGGGAAGATGTGAGAGAGGAGGAGGAGTTCCCTCAGGCGCACAGGTTGAAGTCCTCTCTCTAGAGCTAGAGTTGTTAACACTACAGCCTCAACAGCAAAGGCCTCCATGAATTTTGCAGCTTATCTCTTGCCTTACCCTGGCCCTGGTGACAGGGCCAACTACAACCTTCCACACTGTCTGGATGGCAGGTGTGCATATAGTCTGCCTTTACCAAATTATTTCACTCTGATTAAGTTGTCTGAGCTTCAGCTTCCTATGCATAAAACTGAGACAATGAGAACCATTAGCAGACAGGATGGGTGAGGGATTAAAAGCATGTGAATGCCCACAGTCCTTCATACGGTACATGCCTCTTTTCTGTGCTCAGAGTCGATACAAAAGTAGAGGCCATTTTGCCTTTCCAAGTTCTAGTGTTTCCTCTGCTTCATTAAATAAAAAGAACCCAGCAGGAGAGGAGACTCACCGAGAGCCATTTGTCACAGTTTCCTTTTCTAAAATCAATTTTGCTTTTCCCTGGCCCCAAGGATGACGTAAAGTCTAGAGGAGACTAACAAAAATTGAAAGAATACAATAGATTGTAGACCACAGAGTTGTTGCTAGGTCACAGGAGGGTACCTTTTGTGAAATCTTTAAAACAACATAATAAGCCAGAGACATCGTCTTTCTCTAATTCCCCGCCCCCTTCTTGCTTGGAAAGTCCTCTGTGAAGCTGACTCCATGTTATATATGGCCCTCTGATGACCAGTGCAGTGTCCATTGGATCCTTTCCTAAAGATGATCTGTCATTTAAAAAAAAAATAATGGAGAAAAAGAACATTCAAAAATGTGGTGGTTGTTTAAGTACATGGAAATGTGGCTAGATTTTCTAAAAAATTATGACAGAATAAAAAAAAAATAAGGTTGACCTCCCAGCCTCGCATGTTTTCAAGGAGCCATTTAGCTGTACCACATCGCTGGCCAGGCTTCTTAGCTTTTGTGCTCCACCGAGACACTGGAAACTCTGGTCATTCACAGTTTCCTGTGTGTGGACTCTTATCTCCAGGTGTGACCTGGAAAGGGACTCTTATTTAAGGAAGTTATTCTGATCTGAGAAATAAAGTTTGAAAGCAAGGCCCTTTTACATGACATTTTTCACAATACTCTCCCAAATCAGTATAAAATGTCTTAAATTTTATGATTTGATTGAGTCAGGAAAGCAAGATAAGTTTTTAAATGAGTGTTGAAAGCTTCTGGATTTGCCAGGGCAGGAGATGCTGTTATTTTTATACATGTGATAGTGATGTACTCTGAATGCTCTCTATGTGAGCTCTGCATTCTATGCAAGGGTAGGATGTAATATTTTTCTTTGTCTCTAGAAATTCCCCTCCCCCTCCTTCCATAATTAGATTCTTAACTCAGTGCCATTTAAACAATGAGGTACTCTCTTCCAGGCAGGGATCATTATGAGGGAAAGATCGGCACCATGTTTCAGCATGGGTAAAAGCAGGAGTCACACAAGCTCTCTGGGAGGGTGTTTTTCAAGTACATATATTTGTATTATTCCCTAAGGAGTTTCAAGACATGCTGAATTTCCTTCAGTGCTTAATACTTCATAAATAAAGCTTTCATAGCCATTTTCAGCTCCACCAAATCATGGATATGTTTCAGAGAACATTTAAAATATAAAAGTCGACTTCAAGTAGAAGAAATGAGCCCCATTCTCCCAAATAGACAACATTTCTCAGGCCACTGACATTTTCAGAATGGAAACAGAAGTAGACAAGGGAACTCTTCATGAGAGAGAGGCCCCTCGTGGAAAAGGGAGGCCACCCTTACTGTGGGCTTCCCTTCTCACAAGACGTCTTGAGGAAGGAGCTACACTTATCCCCATTCATAGATGAAGAAGCATTTAGAGTTGAAATGAGTCACCCGAGAGACCCAGTTGGCAACTGGTAGAATTGCTGTTTGAAGTCAGTAGAGGGATTCCAAAGCCATGCACCAAGCCACATCCTAACCAGACAGCATGGCTTTCCAGCGAGCCTTTCCTGAAAATCTTTCCAGAGAAACCTTCAACCCACATCTATGGCCCAAATTCTTTATCTTTTTTAGAATGAAACATCAACACAATCTCCTGCTCACATTCCTTAGCTTCCCTGGCATGAACCACCTGCATCCCCCTTGGTCCCTGTCCCTCATCATTCCTGCAATGAACCAGTGAATTCCAGGCCCAGTGTATTTTTGTCCATCTGTCCTGGCCATACAAGGGCTCAGTGGTAGCCCTAGGGGCTCCTGACTGTCGCCACACTTTCTTCTTTGGGAATCATTGTTTGCCTCTTCCCCATAGACCCTCTTCCTCCTCCTACCCTGTGCACTTACCCTGTCTCTTAACCCAGTAAGAGGCCTGCAAGAATTTGGCCTGAGTCTGTCCTGTGAATGGCTATCTGCCGTGGTGGGCGAGTCCCGTTCCTAGGGAGGCAGTGTGTATGGCCAGATGACCCCTTGCTGAATCAGACTCAGCAACACTCCCAGCCCCGCTCCAGAGTTAGGCAGAGTCAGACTTCTTGCCTCTTCAGTCTCAGAATCTGGCACCTTATAAAGCCCTCTGCAAAGCATATGTCCCTTTGCTGCTTGTCCAGCTCCAGTTCTAGGGTGTTGAAAGCCTTGGTGGTTAATAAGACCCTTTGCTCTTATCTCTGAGAGATACACTCTGCTTACGAGGGCAAGAAAATGTGAATGCTTTCTCTTTCCTTTCCAGACATTTCTCTTGCTAAAAAGAGCAAATGGAGAAAGGTGGGCTGGTCTTTTGATACTCCAATCTCTCTAGCTTGACCTGACTCAACCCAGCACATAATAGTCAACATAATTTATTGAGTATTCATAAAGTATCAGGAACTGCAGTAAGTTTCTTAAATTACACTTAAGTCTCAGAACTCCAAAGGTGGATAATGGTATTATCATCATTTTACAGATGAGACCAAACAGTGGTCACTGGCTGAGGAGGTTTTACTCCAGAAGCCAAAGGCTCAGTCACTGCATCTCCGCAGAGGTTCTTCCTTTTAGGGGCTGGGTGACATCAGGCCCTCAGCACCATTTCCAGTAGCACTCACACACACAGAATGAGAAAATGCAAGACGAAAGATTCTGGTCTTTAACTATTTTAGTAGCTTGCTTTTTCATAAAAACCAAACCCAGAAAGAAGCCACATAGCTAAGATCAGAGGTTTTTACCTCTGGGGAACAAATCACTGCTACCTTCATGGAGTTTATTTCTGCATCAGGTTTGCTGATCTGCCTTCCGTGGAAGAGTAAGGCCCGAGTGATATTAAAAGAAAGAGAAAGAAGTGGTCAAATACTACATCTGCTGGTGTGTAAAAAGCATCAGTTATATGACACAACTCAATTTTATAAAGAAATTACATGCAAGAGAGTACTTTTTATTGTATTTTTAGAATCATTTCATGGAGGCAAATAACTTATTTATGTAAACATGGAGTGTTTGCAGTGCAATCCTAGCAGGAAATTAGAGTCTGGTTCCATAGCAATACTTTACAAACCCCCCAAGGATATGAAAATCACATGGCTAATAGTAACAGTTTTGTTTTATGAATGCTGGCAGGCACTAGGCTTAGCAGTAACATAATGTTCAGATATGAGGGTGTCCCAGATTCCATACCTACATAATTGTAAGGACTCAAAAAGTTCTTCTTGGAAGAACTGAGTCTTAGAAGCTGAGGCGAGAGGATCTCCCAGGCTGGACAGCTTAGTGGGATCCTATCTTAAAATTTTTAAATGTAAAAAAAAAAAAAAAAGACTGGGGATGTAGCCCACTACAGAGTTACTGAGTTTAATCCCCAATACTACTGAAAACAGAAAACAAATACATACTAAGATAATGTGAAAAAGTTTTGTCTCTACTGGGTTATTTTTGTGGTGGCTTCTCAGCTGGCTGACTAAAGAAGTCGCTGTGTATTACTATGCAAACCGTGTTCGTTCATTCTTCCTTACCTGGATGTTTAGTGTGATGTTTGGATTCTCACTCTTATAGCAATGTGGGAAAAGACAGGCAGGAAATGTCTCCTACAAGTTTGAAATACAGGAAGTTTAAGAAACAGTAGGTTGATGGGGCCCGGGATTTAGCTCAGTGGTTCCTGTGCCTGCCGTGCAGGAGCAAAGGCCTGGGTTCAATCCCTGTTAACCACATACAACAATGCTGGGCCTGGAGACTCACGCCCATCAGCAGTCAGTACCACATACCACAGTGATGGGTGTGGTGGCACATACCTGTAATCCCAGCACTTGGGAGGCAGAAGCAGGAGGATTGCTCTGAGTTCAAGGCTAAGCTTAGGGCCAGCCTGAACGACAAAAGTGAGACCCTGTCTCAAAAGTACTTCCTGTACTTCAAACTTGTAGGAGACATTTCCTGCCTGTCTTTTCCCACATTGCTATAAGAGTGAGAATCCAAACATCACACTAAACATCCAGGTAAGGAAGAATGCATGAACACGGTTTGCATAGTAATACACAGCGACTTCTTTAGTCAGCCAGCTGAGAAGCCACCACAAAAATAACGAGGCTTCTTTTTGCAGGACTTCCTGTTTCTGATAGGATGCACACTTGCTTCCTTGTGACGAAGACTCTATGCTTGGTAGAGTCTTGGTACAGTGTCTCATGGAGCTACTGCCCTGTGGAATACTGGCCGGGACACTGACTTTTTTATGGACCATAACTCTGTGCTGCAGGCTGCCAAATCCCAGCAATGCCAAGGCTGGAAATTGAGAGAAGAGAAGAAGGACCTTTCACCAGCAGGAGTCTGTAACTGAGGCAGACAGTCAGGGAAGAGTAGCACCACCTCCCAAGCGACCATCCCAAGACCCTGTCCATTACTGATGCCAGCCACAGGACCCAGCTTCTTCTTCACTTCGCCTCACCCAACACCCTGCATTCCTCCTTGCCTCTGCGGATTCACAGAAATCCAGGAGGAGGGGGGGCTACAGAGGGGATCTTTGTTTACCATAAGTACAGAGATAACTCATAGCAGAACGAATGTGAAGATGCCAGTCTAGTAGACCTTAACATGCACAGAGGGCATCTCCCACTTGAGGGATTCTTCCACTTGACTCTCTTTGGCTAACATGGGTCACGTGCTTCCACCTACCTGCTGGGAACCTGGGAAGCATCTACTTCAGGAAAGAGAAGAGAATCAGATACGGGTCAGCACAAGCATCTCTACCTCAAGCCCCTAAATTCTCAGTAATTTCAGTGGCCAAGAGAATAAAATGAAATTAGTAGGATCGAATACTATGGCTGCCACACTTGAACTTATCACATGCCTCAGATTTCTCTGAGTTTCCCATTTCCTACCAAGAAACTCTTGCTCAGGTTGGTTAAGTGACTTGCTCAAGGTTCCTTTTTGGCTATTAAGCAGCAAAACTCAAACCATACTCACAGTAGCCTGACCCCAAAAGCTTTGCTTACTTCAGCGTCATTGTGAGAACAGAGGACTCAGGAATCCATTTAGCCAGTCAAATACTTAGGAAATGCCAGCATGGAGGATTTGCTATTCAGGTTGAGGGGTAGACGTTTCCCTCACAGAAACTTAAATACGTATTGGGATAAAAAAAAAAAATTTAGTTACTAACAATTCCTAAAAAGAAAAATAAACTAAGGAAATGAGGTAAGGAAAGATCAAGAAGGGTCTGATAAGGAAGTCAAGGAAGCCCAAAGACCTGAAAGAAGGAAGAAACTATCTTAAGCAGAATAGGAGGAAGAGAAAATAACAAGTTCAGAGGTCCTGAGGTAGGATGGGCTGGGTGCATATGAAAAGAACCACCAAAAGTCAGATGCGCTTATAGTAGGAAAACCAGTGAGGAAAGCAGGACTAGTTGGGGTCAGAGTAATAGGCAGATATGCAGAGTGGGGGTTCTGCGGGAAGCTGGGAAGGTTCTAACTGTGACCGGATCGGAGCTGTGGGAGTGCTTGGAGTGGTGACTTGATATGGACTGGTGTTTCTAACTCTCATTCTGCTTTCTTTGTGCTGCATAGACTCTCCCAGTAGTGGGAGAATAATTAGGAGGCTCCTATAGTCACACAGGCAAAAGATGCCTGTCACCTGGATAGCAGTGGCCCTAGAGGAGGTGAGCAGAGGCTGATGTCCAGAAGTACTTTGGGTGTTGAGCCACCCAGATTTACTGGTCAACTGGAGGTAAAGATTGAAGGGAAGAAGAAAATCAAGAAAAAACCCTAGAGTTTTTGACGCTAAAAACCAGGCGAGGGGAGAGTTAGCTCAGTGGTTCCGGTGCCTGTTTTGCAAGTGCAAGGACCCGGGTTAGATCCCCAGTAACCACATAACAATACTGGGTGTGGAGACTCACGCCCAGCAGCAGTCAGTACCACATACCACAGTGGTGGCATGGTGGCTCACGCCTGTAATCCCAACACTCAAGAGGCAGAGGCAGGAGGATTGCTGTGATGTGAGTTTGAGGTTGAGCTCAGGGTCATTACAAAGCGAGAACCTGTTTAAAAAACAAAACAAAACAAAACAAAAAAACAGGTGAATGTTGGCTGCAGTTGACAGAATGAATGTCCCCAGAAATGTCAATAGTCTGATCCCTGGAACCTGTGATGTTGCCTTACGTGACAAAGGAGACTTTACACGTGTGATTAAATTAAGGATTTGGAGATGAGGTTTGCCTGGATTATCCACGTAGGTTGTGTGGAATCAGAAGGACTGTGAAAGAGGAGAGCTGGAGGCTAATGTCAGACAGTAGCTTGGAGGTGCTGTTGGCTTGAAGATGGAGGAAGGACTGACAATACATTTGTATTGGTATAAGCCTTCAAGTTTGTGATACTTCATATAGCAGCAACAGGGAACTACTACAGTGGTTTGTTCATTTGAAACCTACAAAACATTGCACAATGACCACCATGGAGAACCAGGAGTTCCCACAGCGAACACAGAGGGAGACAGGAGAGAACTGGCGGCGTTCCCCATAAAAACAGAAAGCACTAATTGTATGATATCTTGACACAATTCATCCAGGAGTAGGAGGCATCAATTTAGGACAGGAGACAGAGGTGTAAGGCTGTGTGAGATGCACGGCCAGGCCTCTGGATGAATTTCCAGGGTGGGGAACAACTTCCTAACAGTTTAATGGACCTGCCTCTCCTTTTGTCTCCAAAAGCGTGCTCATCTCATTTCATCCTTGGGAAAAGGGCACCGCAGTGCCCACCGCCAGTCGGGGCTGTCACCAGCTCCAGGCTGGTGGCTTCTCTCACACATCTGCCCAGTCTGAGGTGGTTTTCTCCACTTCGCTCTGTGTTTGTTTCTGCTAATACAGCACAGTGACTCACCCAGTGTATGGTGTCTCTGAAAAGGCAGTAAAGATTCTTTCTAGTGAGCTTTCGTTTTGGGTGTATGAAATGAATCTTCATCTAAACTGACATAATTCTAGAGTTTTAATTGAGATTTTTATGGAGTACAATTAAATGTCATTACCGCTTATTATGGATAATGAAATAAATCGGCAGTGCAGGTAATAGAACGGATAGTCTAAGGAATTACAATTCTCTGAAATGTTGGAGATGAACAGATTTCACTTCATACCAGGAGTTTTCAAAATCTTCCAGTGAGCAGGAGCTTGGACTTAGTGCACTCTACGTAAGGAGGGCTTTGAAGAAAATCCTTGCCATATCCCAAATCTCAAAGAGAGGGAAATGCAGAGGGAGAAGGAGAGAATGAAAGTCAAAAAGAAAAATGAGAAATATGGGAAAGGGGTTTGGATGTTGGCTTTGATACGCGGCCATTGGTGGTGAAAATCAGTCCCGGCAGTATTGGGAAGCTGGACATTATGAGAAGGTGGCTGAATAAATGCCAGACCCTCGGAGCTTCGATTTTTTTTCACCCATCGAGTTAAATAACAACACCATTTCAGGGCTGTTGGACATTCTGGTCGGAAAGTATTCAGGTCTCTTGAAGACATAACAGATGCCTAACAAATATTAACTTTATTCTCCGGAGCATCCTGCTTTGGGTCTTTGCTCTTGATGCCCTTGATTTTCTTCTTCTAAGGATCAGTGGTAGATGCCACAGACAAGAAGGAAGAGGGAGAAAGGAAGTATGGGGATGTGGCGAGGAGATCACTGCACCATTCGTGTTTCTCACAGTCCCCTGGACGGACTGGGGAACACCTGCTGGGCAGCATTAGAGCTCCCAAACTCGGGTCCAAGAGTTGGAAACTGAACATTCTGGGTCAGATTGAGATTTCCTGTTACAGTGCATTTCTAGTCCTGCAGCTCGATTTCCTCTTTACCCGATCCCTCTGGGACAAGATGCATCTTCATTTTAGAGTGAAAGGAAGCTCAGAGGGACCTCATGACTAGAATTATGAAGTTCAGTGAGAGGCACCACACAGGCGGCTCTTCCTGCAGCCACACCTTACTATCTCCATGTAAAGCCAGCAGCAAACTAAAGGATCTAGATTTTGTGACAAGAAAGTCCTTGATCAGGTGAGTTGGGTCCCCGGAGTTCCTTGAAGAAAGGAGACAGTCAGCATCTTAAACTAGACATAAATTATCACTGAGGATTCAACAGATTTTAAAAGAGTGGGACACTATCTCCAGGAACTTCCTCAGATACTCAAGACAGAGCCATAGTGTCCCACAAAGAAGGTACGAAATCATTGAAGGTTTAGAATTGGCAAAAGGGACAATTCTAAAAGCAAATGGCCTTGCTCTGAACTGGGACAAGTGTCATTTATTTCTTTACCCAGTCTGTCTGATGTCAGGACCAGGCACGAGAAAAGCCACCAGGAACTGAAGTGGGACTGGACGTACCCAGAGCAAAGACTGCTTAACTCACGGCTGCTGGAGCAGCTCCTTCGGCCTCCCCCTCTGCTTAGGAAGGATGGCTGCAAGCACGAAGGGCGGAGCCTTCCAAGACCCACCCCCACCGCTCACCCCCGCAGACCACAGAACCCAGGTTCTGTGAGTGTGGTTCACAGTCCTGGTTCCTGAGCTCCACCTCAGACCTACGCCATCCAGGGGTCCTACGCTAGCAGAGTCCCCTGCCAAGTCTGCTCAATGCTCCTCCCCATGGCCCCAGAGCAAGCTGGGAGCCCTGAAGTCCAGCTTCTCTTTTTGCCACTTGGAGTACACTGTACCCACAAACAAAATAGAGCAAATCCACAGACTAAAAACTGTTTGCTGGACCTTACATTGCATGGAGGGTGACGAGGGAGGCAGGTGACTATTGACAGGAAAATAAAAGATAAAACAATGAAAAAGGAAATTATTTTTCACTTTTATTAGCAGGTGGTAGATGCTAAAGGAAAAGTAGAGGAGGGTCAAGAGGCACCTGCAGCTGGGCCAGGATTGGGGTGGGCTGGCCCTGGAGCTCGCCCCTCTCCTGCATTGTGGGCTCCCTGCTCCTTCCTACTTGCTCCAGTTTCCCAGGGGCTCCATCACAACACACCACAGGTGAGCCCTTCACTCCTGCCTGGGACTGTCCATGCTAATTCTGGGGAAATGCCTGCCAGTACCTCCCTGCTGGACTGAGCACCTTGGAAGTGTTTATATAACTCAACTTGAGTATCTAGTGGCGGACTAGAGATGCATTTGAATGGCACTCGATGCCCTGGCTCCTCACACCCACTTGTGTGCCTCTCTGTCCCACTATGCAACAGTGATGTTATGTCACGGCCCAAAACCAGCCAGGATGAGAGTCATTACACCAAGGACTGTGACTCCTCAGCAAGAGCTGCAACCGGAGATGCCTGCATCACCATTTACCCCCACACCAAGGGAAGCACTTGTGCAGAAGCCACATGGAAACAGTTCCGTATCCTCCCCCTGCATCCAGAAACCTGGGTTTCATCCCTCCCTTGTCTCTTGGGTACTAAGAACTGAAAAGTTTAGTGTTCTAGACAAAATATACAGAAAAGCTCAGGACAAAACAGACAGTAGTGACTTGAGGGAATACACAGGGTGTAAAATTTCTACACTCAATTGACTGTCTTATCTCTTAGGGTTTTTTCCCCCCTAATAGTCATTACATCCTCAGAAATTGATGAGTTTCTTGGGTGTTATAAATTTCAGACATTTAGCAGGGCCAGCACTAAAATAGCTCATTAAAGAGTATAGGCTAGAAGGATGGCTGGTTAGTCTACTTTATATAAAACAATCAATTACAGCACATTTCTCAGCAATAGTTTCTATCTCACTCCTTTAAGACCCAATAATGTAAATGAGAACATCAGACTTAAAGAGCTTGTGCTATGTGTCTCAGGTATTTTCACACAAATTCTGCCAAGTAGGAGAAGGACGACGTTCTCAGAAGTCTCAAGGTGACAGCTAAAGAGTTTTGCCAGCTGAAATTACATGAAAACCTCAGCCAGTGACTGCTGGTGGATATTTTAACAACTGGATTCTAAAGGCAGGGCTGTGTCACATTTCCCAATTTCCATAGTCTTAAGCTCCCCTCTTGGCCAACAAGCTAGCAATGTCCCATCAACTGACTTGCTCAATTCCTGAAAATTTAAATGTCAGATGTCATGAGCTGGTACAAGCCAGGTGCATCAGTGCCACTGATTTTAGCTTAAGAGTTAATATGAATTTTGTATTCACTTCAATGATACATCATGCTAATTAAAAGTAGTAACAATGGCTGTTTCTCTGCCTCCACATCTTCCATCATCGTCTAATATGTGGTTGTTTCTATGCCTTCACATCTTCCATCATTGCCAATATGTGTGTCCCACTGCGAAACCCACTCTCATGAGTGACAACTTGGGAGGGGACCTAAGCACAGACCAGCTTCGTGTCGAATTTCCTAGTGAGAAGGTTATTTCCTTTGTGTTTCACTGTCCATCCGCCTGACTCAACCCAGTAGTCTCCGGGGCTGCTAATGTGCTTTTGAATATTTCCCTTCTACTTTTCAGTAGGGAGCAGATCTCAAGCCCCACTCTTTAGGAATGCACAGTATCCACCTAGGAAGGATGAAAATTGCTCTTTCTTTTATTTATTTTACTTATTACATTCAGGTGTTTGTGGCACATGGTTTCTCCCCAATGCCGAAGTAGTGTGTGTGAAGGATTCTTTAAAACATGTTCCCAGTATGTTACTTAGTATGTTTCTTGTGCTGCAACAGTAGCTGGATGACCACAGGTCACTTGAAGTTGGACATACTGCACCAAGGATGCCCAGCCCCTCTGGGTGCAGGCCTGGAGGCAGCTTGATCATAGTAACTGTCCTTCCTGACCTGCTGTCATTTTCCCAGTTTACCCAAACAGATTTCCATGCAAGCCCAGACATGCTAGCCCATATCGAGTTGTATCAACTGCTTCTGTGTATCACAGCCAGTTTCCGTGGTGTAAATATGCTCATCATGGCTGAGGTCAAGTGCCAACTTGGCATCACTGATCTCAGAACTGAAAGAAATGTGCACTGTTAAACCCAGTAGGACCTTGGGAAGTACCTGGTAAACCACTGCATTCAACCGCCACTCACATTAGGTTTTGGTAGTGCACACGTGGCACACAGGGGTGCTCATGCAGCATTTCATGCTCCCCCAGAGCTGAAGCTGCTGAGAATGATTATCAGCATTTTGTAGGTAAGTAATTTTAGGATGGAAAGGATACATGATGCATCCAACATGATAAACTGATAAGTGATGGAGTTGGGGTTTGAACTTGAGTCCATGTTGACTCGAGCATCCTAGTTCATGCTAGCGTAGGTGCAGCTCCACTCGGTACACACCCTCAGCTTTACAGAGCACATGAAGCTTGAAGCATTCTTTGTGGTATCCAAAGTTCTGGCCATCTTGCTTTTCTTCTCTGTTGTGCCCCAAACCCATCCATGTGAAACGGGGGAGAAATGGGAGCAAAAGCATTTTTAGCCACCAGAAATGTCATAAAGTCCTTGTTCAGCCCAAGGAAGACTCAGTCATCTTCCTGCTGTCAAAGTTCACTCCTCCCTCGGCCAGGATTCTTGAGTGTCCTGCAGCTGTAAGATGAAGAAGACCCAGGATTTACGGAGCTTCTGTTACATGCCTGCTTGTGTTGTGGCTTTACCTCCTTGTCTCATTTTATACTCAAATCTCAGACGCTAAACAATATTCTAGCATTTCATAGAACACCCAGTGTGGATGGGAGGAAGGTGGAATTAGATGCTAAAGCCTACTGTATCTTTACTAATATCACTGTGTCCCAGGACCCAGTACATTCTCAGGCATCCCACCCTGAATTCTGGCTTAATCTTCTGCAACAAGGAAAGGGAAGTTGAGAAAGCCAGGTAACCTTGTAGAGGCTGAGTCTTCCAAATGATGACTCCAGGACTTCCAGTGACAAAGCCTCTTCCAGGACTTTGCTGGACCATTCCTCATACTATCCTGCAATAGTAGTACTTGCATTTCCTTTCTGAGGAGTGGTGTAGCTTCTGCCTGCTAACTGTAACTGAATCTCCCATTTCCCAGGGAACAGTTAGGAACTACCTACTTGGGATGATGACGGTAGTTACATCATCTCCACGCAGTGTCCCCACTGCTCTGCTCTGCCCCTCAGCTCCCCCTCAACAGTGAGATCATGAGGACAGGGAGGACGTGGTATCCCCTGCACATGTCTGTACAGTAGGGTAGACCCATCCGATGAGTTGGTGTTTATGGTTCATACCTCCAGGGCTCTGTCCAGAGACAGAAATGAGTCTGTCTTAAGGTGCATGGTGAGGGATCATGTGGCCAAGCTGGAGACTCTGGCATCGAGGAGGCTAGCTGTGTTCCCTGCCATTTGTCCAAGCTCCTCTGAACATAATTGTTCCTAGAAAGGCCACCGTGGCTCTCTTAGTTCTGGAACAATGAAAAACAAAGGCACTAGAACCCACAATGGAAGCAGCTAGCAAGTTTTCCCTGGACCTTTAAAGCAACCCATGAGATACAGAAGCCAAGGTTTTTAAACATACACACCTGGAGTCAGGTAGACCTCTCACCCTATTTCAGATAAAATCATGGGGCCAGAGAATAAACTAACTTGCAAAGATCAAATTCCTCTTTGAGTCAAAGTCATGACTCCGTCTTTAGTCCTTGGAGAGCAGACACGGTGATCTCCCGCTCCTTAGTCACAACTGCTCAGGAAGGAAGGGCCCCAGCTTGCTTGCTCGTGATATATTAGAAGTCATCCCTTCAGGATTTTGATCATCTGCCCTGACTCTAGCCTCCCAGAAGCAGTGGAGAGGCCAGGGCTATGGTGTTATAGAAAGAAGGAAGCAGCCTGTAGAGTCTGGTACTAGCCCTGTTTAAACCCCAACTTTGCTGCCTTCTAGCTGTGTGACTTTGGAAAATTACTCTTTTCCCTTGGATTCAGTTTTCCTGTTTTTAAAAACTGCAGTGATACCTCCTATGTCAGAAGTTTGTTAGAAGCATTAAATGACCAAAGGTGGTATAGACAGTAGACCACTAAAGCATGCCGATTCCCATCTTTAGATCCTGGTTCTGCTTTTCAGCTTTTCAGCCGACCGTGAGCATAATAAATTCTGGGATGCTCAATTTCCTCATCTATAAAACAGATACTATGTATCTCCCTTGTCCAGGTTGCTGCGAAGATAAGAGAGGTGATGTAGTGGTTGCTGCCACGTATCCTCATTCCTATTACCCACGTGGTCAGAACTCAGACAGCTACTGCTGTCAGCATCATCATCCTAGGGCTGTTCAGCCTCTTACGCAGCTGTAGGTGGTTGGGAGCACGTGTTAGCCTCTTCTTTGTGTCAAGACTTTGTGCAGGTTGGTGGAGAAAGAAAACAGCCCTAGCAGATGGGACTTTCGGGGGTGAGTTTTCTCCTAATCCTACCTGAGCACATCCAGAGGGAGACAAAACTGTCCCGAGCTGCCTCATCCAGGGACTGATTTCTTTTCTGTCCATACAGAATCCCAGGTGCTGAACGGGAAAGGGGCTCATTGCAGACTCAGTGCTTCACAAAGGCTGAGTGGTTGTGGGTTCACACAGGTCACTCGGCTTTAGTCACAGTCCTTCCACAGAGTTCAGTATCAGACCATCCAGAAGGTAACAGACCCAGTCTGTCCGATCCCTGGGAACAATGGTGTCACATCATTTGCTGGGTAGCTTGTCCAGTGCCTGAAACTTCCCTGGCAGAGAGAAGAGCCCCCCAAAACTAGCTTGAGGGTGAAACCACTGTCTCATCCAACAGGACACAGGGCTGATTCCAGACTGTGCAGTTTATTTTTAACTGTTGTCTTCTTTCAATAAAAAAAAATGGTGTATACTCAGTAGAAACACTTAAAACTAAAGGAAGAAACCGCCTATATCCCCATCACCCACCCTAACTCTTATGGACATTTTATCTTCTAACATTTCCTTTCTGGGCATGAGAATTTGGGGGTTTTTTTGGAGCTTAGCAGTTTTGGAAATTATAATCATATAGATTGTGTATAAAAATTTTGGCCTGCTTTTTTCCTCTTGTATACTCATATGAGCATTTTGAACTAAAATGACTATATCCATACTCTAACTGATGACAGCATCAGTGTTTGATCGGCCATTCTCCTGTTCCTGGACATCTGGGTTACCTTTCCATTTTTATTGGTAGGGCTGCCAACATTATGAATACAAAAGTTTTTTTTTTTTTTTTTAAGTTCCTGATGGGGGATTACTTCCTTGAGATGCACTGTCAGCAATAGAATTATCAGGCCAGAAAATTAAAAAAATATATATTGGCCAAGTATTTGAAAGACTCTGCAAACATTTCCTACATTGCTGAGAGTAGATAAGACTGCACATCTTATGAGCCTAGGTGAATTGCCACTCACCTCTCCAGCAGCTTCTATTAAACTTTACGTCTGCTATGGGGATCATCCGAGGACCACCCCACTTCATGATCCCAGAGGGTCTGACTCCAGTAGTCCCCTGCAAGACAGTCCACTCTGACCACACAGTGAGCTCCAGTTTGGTAACAGAGTGGCTACAATCCAGCCATGTCATCCCCACACAGCCTCTGAGCAGGAATTGAAAGTTGCTTAAAGACAATGCCTCCCTCCACTGCTTATTTAACTCCCTATATATTAGACCTGGTTTGGTCTTGTTACCATGGCAACACCACCTCTGGGCTAATAGACAATCCGTAGTGCTAACAGGAAAAACTCGGCTGACAGGCGGGTGAACAAGAATGCTGAGAGAAAGGAAAGGTCACTGCTATCCCCCCATGCCTCTGAGAACAGGCAGAGATAATTAAAAATCAGACTTTAGAGTCATATAGACACTGACAGAGGAACACAGGGAGGAGTCTAGGGCTAGCGTGGTCATCTGTTTCTAAGGCTAATTAAAATGGATGAAGAAAAATCAAATTACCTTTCTCTGATGGGGAAACTTTCTGAGCACGGGCCATTTTAGAGGATCCTTGCACCCTTTGGGGGGATTATCTGATTTCCAAACCACCTAAAGTGAGATTTAAGAGCATGCCTCTGTTCCCAGCTCAGATCAGCCTTCCCCTCTGTCCTGTGTCACCAGCCCCAGGTCTCGTGGCTGTTGAGTTTCTACTACCCCAGTGCCACCTGCCAGGCTTGCCCTGGGGACCCTCTGTGGGACACATTCTTGACTGCATTGGGGTGGAGACCACTCCCAGCTCCCTGCTGGCTCTGAAGGGCTTCCGTTGGGTGTGCTGGGCTGCTCAACCTCTCTGCGAACTCAGGGAACTGCACATTCCTCTGGGGCCTGTTCTCTTGCCTGACCTCTGCAGCCTCTTCCAGGAAGCTGCCTTCCCACTCCTAAAAACCCAATGCCAGTACCATTTTTCTCTGAATTGAGTCATTTCCTCCCTTGGGCTCACACGCCCCTTCATTCATACTGAGACTATGATCTTCCTACGCGCTGTTGGGCACCATTGTTTCCCCTCCCACCACCCAGATTGTAGGACTGCATGCATTTGTCTCCAAGTGATGCCTGGCACTTCGTAGGTGGATGTTTTCACCTGTGCAGAGGTGGGCTATTTGGTTGAAAGTGTACATTCTCCTTCCTGGGAGGGGGTTGTCAAATATCACTCTGTACTTCCCTAGCACCAGATTTCTTAAGGAAGCCATTTGTGCTCCTGTGTAACAGCATCTTTGAACCTGTTTTGAGTTCCTAGCAATCTTGTATCAAGGTTGGGCACTGTTGTTTTCATTGCTGTTTGGGGAAGGAAACCTACACTGCACGTCTGGAAAGTTTTTGGAAAATTCCAGACTCTTTCAGAAGCAGCGGCAATGCAACAGGGACTCCCTTCTATTGCCTTCCCCACACTATGTACCTGTCACCTAGGTTCCACCATGACTAGCACTGATGTTTCCTGTATTGCCTTCTTGTCCATGCTATTTTTTCTGGAGAATTTTAAGATAAATCTCAGGTATGGTATTATTTCATCTGTGAATATTCCATAAAATGTATGGAAATTTCCACTCTTCTACCTGCTACCTCTACAGCATAGGCAGATTACCCTCCACAGTGCTCACTTTCTGTGTATGCAGAGTGAGGACAATTACAGCACGTCCATCATGAGGATATAATGAGGCACGAGTCATCTACTCCATGACATGCATCATGTCCATAGCTGATGTGTCAGTGGCCAGTGTCAGCTGTCAGAATCACAGTCTTTGGGCTCATTAATCTTACAGCACAGTCCCAAGCACTGGAGACATGAATGACCGCAAGACTGGAACTATCTGTCAGTTAGCAAGATGCTGGCAGAAGAATGGGGCAGATTGGAGCTTGGAAAAGCAGAAACTTCAAAGGCCAAGAATGGAGCTGGAAAAAGAATCCTGTGGGGAGATGAGGTGGCTTTGAACTAGTCAGGCTCAGAACAGAAAAAAGATGGGCTAGATCAGCATACAGACTGCTCACTGACTGGCTGCAACAGGGAAAGTCCTCCTGCCATCATAGGTCAAGTTCAGATCTGGCACCTGGAAAGAGTTAAGGGAGGACAAATCTGAGACAGCTAATGAGTTTCTTGGACTCCTTGATTCCCCAGGACAGATGACGGGCATGTGAGGAAAAGACTTGGTGTATGAAGCTGCAAAGTGCGACAAGCGCTGCTCCTTTTGCCCTTCTGTGAAGCATGAAGCTCACTATTGGTTTTATCTTGGGCCCACCTACTCATCTCCCCTCCAAAGACTCCAGACTGCCCACCCCACAAGCCTTCCCCCAGCCCCGCTCTATAATCTGGCTTCACTCCTACAGCCAACAAAGTATAATGTCTGCTTTCCTTACATTCATTTTTAATAGCTTTGTGTATAGTGGACACATGCTCATTGTGAACATTTCCTTAAACACAGAGAAATCAAAATGAAGGAAATGAAAATTCACTTTAACTTACCCCTCAGAGACAGCCAGGGTTGCTAGGTGGACACAACCTGTTATTTGTATTTATATCAGTCTGCACAAATGTAATGTGTGATCATTTCTTCTGCTTATTATGTCAGAAAGAAACAAGAAGAGGTGACTGGACGCAGTTCTCTGTGATTCCTTCAACTGTCCAGTTCCTGACAGACATTTTGCTCCGAAGTTTTTCTTTGAAATAGCAAGTAAAAATAATAGAAACTTCATAAATCCACTTAAAAGGCAGCTGGAACTGGTAAACGGAAGGAAAGAGTCCAGTCTCCGTCCGCCTTCCCTGTATGAACGGTGCCTGACACCAGGAAGCCAGTAACAGATTCCTCACGAAACGATGACAGCTATCAAATGAACACAAGTCTTAGGATGAAAATAACACTTTTTTATACCCCTAGTAAATTACAAGGCCTGGACCCAGAGCTGGTCTCATGGGAAGAGAGCTATTGAAGCCTCCAGATAGCACCTAGGAGCGTGATAAAGGACACAGTAATCTGATCAAACCTTCCAGCAGCTTGGAGGAGACACAGAGGACATGGGACATGTAGGGCTCCACTGCTGACCCAACCCTCAAGATTCAGAGGTCAGGACTCCACAGATCAAGACACCTCAGCTCTTCAGTAGAATTTTCAGGGGCTGAGGAAACCAAACTGGAAGGAGGATGTCGTAGTCACTTTCTTGTCACTAGGACCAACAGCCAACACCCACAGTTTTAAAGCCGCATCTTGGCTCATGATTTTTAAAGCTTTCAGGCTAGCAGTCACCTCCCTTGCTTAGGGCGTCTTAGCCAGGCAAGGGACTTGTATTCCTGGTTCTTTGCAAATGTCAGCCAAGCCTGGTGCCTGACTCACGGCAGACAGTACCGATTAGAGGAAGCCCCGCTGGAGTTCAAATGTTGGAGAACCTCGAGCACCTGAAGCCCTGAGCAACGCAGCACCAACAAAAAGGCCTGAGGTGAGCCCAGCCCATCACTTTGCTAAAGCCGTGGGATTTGATACCAGTGATCTTTGGGGTGTATTTTGAGAAAACAAATCTAATCAATGAATATCTTAAATCGAGAGATCAAAATGTGCTGTTACTGAGCACCTCTCAATTTGTGATTCGGACTCCCGGTCCTAGAGATGGAGCAGAACCAGATCTCTCATGGCCACTCAGCCTCTGTCCCCTCTGCACTTCCTTGCTCCCTGATCCAGCCCTCTTTCACACGGCAACAGTACACTGGGCTCTGTATCTGCACAGGGCTGGGCTGGAAGCCTGGCGCCTCTAGACTCCACTGTTCAACCTTGAGGGGTCACTCGCCCTGCTCAATTTTATTCTTATTTCAACTCTTCTCCAGGGCCACAGAAACTCACAGGAAGGAGAAATATCTTTATGTATCCCTGATTGACAGCCTGACAAACTCCCACCTGCCTCCCTGGGTTACTGCAAGGAAATGAGAGAAGGCAGATAAGGTGCTTTGCTTGGTGACAACCCCTGGAAGCATCACTCATGTGTCATTTACTGTGGTGACAATGCACAGTGTCCCTACCGCCCGTGGCATCACCACCCCAGTCTTGGCGTTTGCATTTACCTAATCGTGAGGTTCAGTCCCCCCACATACACACACTCTGGGCAGGTGACAACTCCCATATCAATGTGTTCTCAGGTTCAGAACCTACTACCGCCCTTAATCTGTCCTCTCTGGGAAAATCCGAGAGAAACTCCTTCAGGGGGAGTAGGGAAGACCACATTTCTGTGGCCATACTTAGGTTGCAAATGGTTCTCACACAAACAGGATCATTGTGCAAGTCCCTGGAAGTTCTCTGCACCATCCTGTGGATCTCAAATGACTTACCACAAGCTTGGACCTTGACTGTTGGCCACCTCTGACTCTGCACCCGGGGCACCTGGCATTTGGCTAAATGACAGTTGTCTAAAGGACAGCATCAACGTATCTCCATCCTGTTAAGCACTCAAATGCCACCAAGTACCAGCACACCTACCCTTTTCCCTGCAATGCTAAAAGGGAGTCCCCTGTACCATCTAAATTATCCTCTGCAATATCAGCAAGTCGCGCTATCATCACTTTCAGACAGTGTCCCCTAGAGAATGCTCCAGGCCTTGCAAGGTCTTTGGAATCTCTACAGCTTCAATCATTTTCCACGAATCTTCTCACTTGACAATCATGGTTGAAAATCTCTCACACATATGGAACAGCATGATTGTTTATCTGTCATTAAGTCAAACCATAGTTATCTGGAAGCAGGGTAGTTCTGGCGTTAGTAAGGAACTAGAGTCTGCCAACTAGGAATCCAGCATCTCTTGCCCTGCTCTCAAGACTTTTCTGAAAGATTCAAAGCAAAATTGAGTTAAATATACCTGTTCTAAGTATTCTTGTTGTCTTGAGGAACTCCAGGAGCAGCAGGAGCTTGGATTTTTTATTTTAACCTTTTATTCCCTAAGTGGAGCAATATTTCCTTAAATAATTTTTATAGTCCTCTTTGGCCAAATGAGAAATTCATACTGTATTTTCCAGTCTCAAGCCATAAGTTCCTTATTCACAGTAGCTTTCCTGGACTTTCTGCCTTCTCCATTCCCAAATAAACTGCTTCCTCTTCTGTACCCGTCACACTTCAAATATCTCTTTTAAGACTGTACAAGCTGAGCTATAGCCCAAGGGCCAAGCACTTGCCTACCAGCCACAAAGCCTGAGGTCAGGGATGGTGACCCTTTTAGAGCTTTGAATGATACAAAGAGCTCAGGTATCCTAGGTTTGCCATCACCGTCCCGGTTGGTGCCCAGCACCACATTAAAGAACTGTACGAAACATACTCCTCCTCATGTCTTCCTGCAACACGTGGCATCTCCAGAAGAGGAAGCATCACAAACACCTCTTTATCCTCCTCCCAGGCTTCACTCACACATCGGAATCAGCATCACTGAGTGTCCCCTTCAGCTGTCCGGATCCAACACTGTGGAACACTAATCATGAGGTAAACTTCGGAAGCAACTCACTAGATTCTGTCAATCTTTCGCTTCAGTTCAAAATATAGCAGCATAAGAATATGTGCTGTAGGGTGGTAATGGGTTAGGCAGGTTTCTGTAGAATGACCTGGCCTTTACTCCAATGACTGTCCTTTGAACCCCTTGCCAAGATGCGTATTTGATCACAGGAGTTAGTGTTACTCAGCTACCTGCAGTGGACGTTCCAGCTGCCTCCCTAAGCTACTGTGATCAGCTACTGTTCTCCATTCACGATGTCAGCACCAGATAGGCTTCCCTTAGGAAGCTGTCTTCTTTGCTTCAGAAATAATACACAGCCTCACAATGCCAAGACTAGGATCACAGATCCCACTAGGATACAGAATTTAAGGCAGCACTCACTTTCAGCTGCTGACCCTGCACTTGCAATCAGAAACGGGCACCTCCTGAAGTTCTGCACCGGCCCCCACTCTTGGCCACCCTGGCCCATGCCTTCTGTTATCACAAAGACCCCAACGCAGCTCTTCCAAAAAGATGGGGAGTATTTGAATAATTTCCCTCCCCTCCCAGTGTGTCCATCCCCAGGCCTGATGCTTTACTTTTCTTCTCTCTTCCATTAAATCTTGAGGCTCATTTACTTGAAGACACCTGTAGCTACTTAGCAAAAATCAGAAATTCCAGGTCTCAAGCCCACTTGCAATGCACAGGTTATTTTTAAACACCCACTTTGGATATTTTTTTCCCACTTCAGATTTTAAACAATATTAATCCCTCTCAGAGATGGACATTGTTAATATGAGTAGCTTTCCACACACAGCTTTGGTAAATGTGCTTCTTAATTAAAGTATTAATCATCCCTTCATTCTCAACACCTTTGAATTTATCATCTAATAGGCACAGCGAATTATCCATCTTTATTTTTTCCTATTTTAGGTGGCCATGCTTATTCCTATTCATAACACAAGCCAAGAGTGGTGGTTATTAAGTGGTGTCATTTGTACCCTAATGACTTTGTGACTTTCACACCATGCAAAAGGAAATTGCATATTATGAAGCATTAAATGAGACCTCAACAAAGATTAAGTGAGGTTAACGCTCACTGCCCCCAGGAAGGAAGGGAGCCCCCCAGGCTGAGCAGAAACATAAGGTTACTGTACATCTGTGAAGACTGTCAGGAGTCCAGTACCAGAGACTTTAACCCACCTTCCCAGCAGTCCGCACACTCTCGCTTGTGGCATTTGGTACCCAGAGCTACTGTCTTTTTCCCGATTCTCCTTTGACATTCTGCTTCCTCTGCATGGAGAAGGCTTCCTTCTCCCTCTTGCTAATTCGCCCCCATGTTTTGGTGTTTTCTGTCAGATGTTCACCCATCCAGGGCTTCCAATGCAATTCATTCTCTTGATCTTGGAAGGGAAACAAGGTGTAGGAGACAGAAACCCCATCCTCTCACCCCAGCCCAGCTTCTGCCCTCTGCCATGTGACCTTAGGTGAAGCATACGGCACCACCTCAGACCCCACAGAGAAGTTCAAAGACAACCAGAAGAGCTCCTTCCGGGGGGGTGGTTAATACTGTCATCATCACCATCCTCGAGTGCTTACAAATCCCTCCCGTGGCGCCCCTCCCTGACCTCGGCCTCCATGTTGCTGACTGCCTCTGACTCGTCTTCAGTTCTTTCTGCCCTCTGTCTGTAGCCTTCGTCATTAGGAACACCCCACTGTGTGCCGCAACCCGTTCTTCCTGTCAGAGTCATAGGACACTGTGTCAGAGTGCGAATGGAGGCTCCCAACCCAAGGGTGGACCCTTCTCCCCGCCCCCAGCCCAAGACCTGCACCACCTGCACCTGCTACCTGCACCACCAGGACAGGTCTTGCTCAGTTGCCAGTGGGAAGTCCTATACTCCAAGGACTATTTCAGCAAAGGATTCTGGGAGCCCAGGACCCCAGTGCAGGTCTAGCAGTGTATGTCATCGGCTTTTGTAGCTCTGTCTGACTCCACAGATCACTCACTCCTTGGATGTGGGTGCAGTCAGGGGCAGAGGTGCTTAGAAGGTGCCTCTCTCTCAACTGTGGATTCAGACAGTCCTACTGGAGCCCACTCCTAATTGGTGGCCTTGGATGCCTTGTGGGGGAGACATTCCCATAAGCAGAGGAATAGTCTTGGGGCTGTGGAGGTCTTTCCGAAGTCCAGCAGGGGGCACTCAACCCTCAGGTTTCCCTCTGAGGCAGCTGTGACCAGTGAACCACAGGCGTGATACATCATCCCTGTCCATCTTCAAGACCGTACTGTCACTCTGGTCCTTACGAGAGGGACGAGAGGCCCAGAGTCGGCGAGGTTGGAAGGTGTGAAGATGTGGGAGGGGTGTTTGAGCAGGAGTCCAATAAGCTTCTAGAAAACTGGACAGGGAGGAAATGAGTGTCTCCTGCCCAGACATCTAGGAGAAGAGGATCCCGTGAGGAGCTTGATTTCAGCCTGTAAAACCCATGGCAGGTTTCTGATGCATGGGACAGTGAGACAATAAAATTCAGGATATAGCCCCAGATTGTGGCAGTAAGTTGTTCCATCGGCAACAGGAAATATACGCAGAACCTTACCTTCACCTTTTGGAAAACAAATGGTCACAGAGAGGTCAGCTAAACTGCGCTGAGACCCACCGCCAGTGAGGGGCAGAGTCTGGATTCCCACCCAGGGCCTCTGAGGTGTCTTTGCGGCACAGTCTGCTGCCCTCAAAGGTGCAGGCTGGGGAGCAGGTCTGGGGGAGCACCACACTGAGGGCACTGAGGCAGGATGGACTGAGGGACCTGGCCAGCCCATCCCCACCGTCACACCCTCTCCGTTGTGGAACACCGTCCACAACGTCCCTTCTTGGCACATTTCCAGAGGGGTGAAACACTGTTTATCATGACCCATCTGCTTCATCAGGGACACTGATTTTGTCAGGATAGAGCACGGCCACCCCGCCCAGCTGCTCGCCCAGGGCCCTGGCCCGGCTGAGGGTAGGGAGGGATGGGGAGTGCACCTGATGACCTTTAAGAGAGAAGGAGGGCGAGTCACAGGGCTGGAGGGAAGCAGTGTTAGAGTCAAAGCAACGCCTGGGACTCCTCTGTGAAGGTCTTCCACCTCCTGCCACCTCGGCGTGGGTGGCCGTTTGGGCGGCCTCTGGGCAACAGCAGCATCCATAAAAGCCCAGGTGGCCACCGGGCACAGGATCTTGGCATCCAGGTGTCTGAAAGCTGTGACTCAGACTTCCTCCCTTTCCTGTCTAGACCGGAAACCAGCTCCTGTGAGGAAAGTCTGAGAACCTCCAGGGTGCCCTGTCCTGGAAAATCTAAGCCCAGCCAGCCTGACAGCTGGCAGGGACACTCAGGAAGGGAGTAACCGTCACTGTGGTTATGAGCAGACTCCATTGAAGTCCGTCCCCGGACTCAGGTGGGGCCACCAGTGTCCTGCGCGAAATTCACATCCACCTTTTATTTCGTTCTTTCGCTCATTCATTAGTCCTAGAGGCATCAAGTACAGGACCTTTCTTTGCACCGGGAATTTAGTAGACACCCTGCCTGCCTACACCTGCTCTCTGCCACGTAGTGGCCACCAGCCCTGAGGCCACTGAATGCATGGTGTGTGGGTCCGAGCTGGGAAGCCCAGTCATCTCTCAGTGTCCCCAAATGCTAAAGCGATTTGATGGATGTTAGGTTTTTAAAAATTATTATAGCAAAAGACATGGACATTCATCCCCCTCAGAATGCCCTCCCCCATCACTTGGAACAGCACACCCACCATTCTGGACACTCTCGGTAGTGCACTGTGTTTTGGTCACCGCCTGTATATGTTAAAATGACCAAATTTTGGTTATATTTTCTTAAAGGAGAGATACCATTAACATCAACTTCACTGGTGTGCTTTCACACTCCTGCGTAGGTCTAACAAGAAGCCAACTTGTGTGTGTTTCATTTAACTCAGTATCATCTAAGTGTTATCACTGCAACATTTCATTGCTGTTGATGGCCCTTGGTGTTCTCTCATGACGGTGGCGTCTCTGCAGTCTGGCGCGTAGGGCACCCTGGACTCTCCAGGCGTCCACGGCATGGCTGTGAGGCGGCCTGCGGCTACTCTATCCACCAGTGCAGGGCTGCTCAACTTCTCCAGGGCAAGAGGAAGAGGTGTCAAGCAGAGGCACTTAGAAAACTCTCCGGCAGCCACCGGGACATGATCTGTGAGCTTTCTCTGGGTGCTTTCACTCACCAGGATGCCATTTACAAACTGGTGACTTGGGAGCAGATCTTCACAAGTGGGCTTTTGCCTGCCACAGTGTGACTGGAGGGCAGCCTGCGGTGTCGCCGGCGGCGGCCTCCAACAGGTGCCTAGGTTCTGAGAGCAGGGCCCCAAGCTCTCCCGCTGTCCTGTGCTGCCCCCCATTCTGCTGGCACCACAGCAGACCCGGGGTGCCTCCTCTTTGGATTCCTCAGCTCTAAAAAGCAGATGCAGACACTCTCCTCGGAGGCGTGTGCGCGGGAAGAAAAGGGACACGTGTAAACGCCATGTGCTGCGTCTGATAAGGGACTGATCAAAAATGGCAGTTTCTGTCCTTCTCAGTTGTCATCAGAACTGTCTTGGCCTGAACCTGAGAGCAGCTCAGAAGACGGAAACTCTGAGAGCAGATGACGAGATCACAGAAATCGGGGATCTCTTAGAAATCCTCCGGCCCTTTATCCATCTTCCACACAGGAAATTCAAGGAGCCGTTCATTTCAGAAAGAAATGTCCCCAAACACGCGGATTAAGCCAGCCCTGCGGGGCTTTTTCTCTAGCATCATAATAAGTTCTAACTGACGAGAAAACAGCTTTTCTGTTTCCCTGGGCTCTGTCTATTAGAGAAATAGCGTAAACACTGTTCCTAATCTCCAAGGGGCTTCCAGGTGTGTAATGACTCGCCAGGGAGGTAAATAGCCGAATTCCGGGGAGCTGCTGTGAGACATGGCGACTGCGCGCTTCCCGCCGCCTTTGCGAGCAGATGAAGCAGCTCAGTCCACGCGGAACTCGGGGAAAGCGCTGGTTCCGAGGTCTGGATGGCCTCACTTTGAGCCGCAGTTCCGTCTCTCATAACTAAATCTTACAGGATATTGCTCACATTTTCTTAGCATCACGGTACTTATCTGTAAAATGGGTATAACCTCCATACATGCTAAGCACGGTGTATCAAAGGGGGACAGCCATGAAACATGTGTCACTCCCTCCCAGATCATGCTGGCTCGAGCCAGCAGTGGCGATCTCACCGCTGCGTGAGGGGAGAGAATCGCCTGCAGCTCAGCCAGGGTCTTCGGCTCTCTTGAGCTCCGGCTGAGTGGCAGGTGGAGCCATGGCCCCCGGGTGTGCTGCTAGCCTCTCTCGGGGTGGGCAGAGTGAAGGTCTCCCTCCCTGCTGAGGCCTCTCAGCGCCTGCCACGTGGGAGCTCTACAGCAGGGCCGGGTGTGCCGTCAGGGTGAGGAAGGGGGTCAGAGAAACGGACAGTGGTGTGGAAGCTGAGGCCCTTGCAACTTGGAAGTGACGTCCCAGCACCTTCTGTGCTCCGTGGGTCAGAAAAACGTGTAGTCTGTATGAAGGTGGAACCGCAGTTGGGCGAATGCTGCTGCTGGGTGCCCGCCAACGGGAAGGCAGCTCAGAAAAACACGACGGTGTGTCCTGTCCGCCTTGCTCACCAGGTCTCACGCTGAGTTCTTGCTCTTCCCCAAAGTCGAAATGATCATGAGTGGGCAACTCTTCTATCCGTTCGGGATGTCAAAGCAGCCGCAGCTGCACCACTAGACACTCACGAAAGGGGGCGCCAGAACCGCTTCAGAAAGTGGCAAGAACACGAGGCCAAGTCTGGTCAACGCGAGAAGGAGTGTTTTGAAGGGGGAGCGTGGCGATGTGTCTCCACCGTGATCGATGTTTTAAAAGTAAACATTAATCATATTTTTTTCACACCTCGTACTTACTCTACCTTTGTCTATAAGAGATTTGAGCCTCTGTAGAGCTTGGGGGGATGGACTTCCGGCCCTCGTCCTCCATAGACATTCAGGGACAGGGCTGGTTAGCCATTATTACAACCAAGTAGGACAGAAGAGAGACTAAGGTCACCACCAAAATACAAGGAAGCTGCTGATAGTAGGGTCAGTAGTGTCCAGTCATGGACACTACCAGTCTATAAAACAGGTTAATTCTCACCAATATGAAATTATCCAAAGACTACATTTAGACATGCACTTAATTATGTATGAATTTGATGACATGATACCAAATAACAATATTTGGACCCTAGATTTAAAAGGCATCCACTTGCCCTGCATTTGCCTCTCTTTCTAGTTATTTTAGAATATCCATGTTTTATAGAGATGTAAATAACAATGCATGTTGGTTTTCTCAATTAGCAATATTACAAAAGCATTTAGTCCTGCAGTGTATTCTTTCTAGTTATTTGCATATGGCTATTTATTCTTCAACAGCTACACAGTATTTCCATTTCATGGATAAATGTAAGCGCTGTTGTTTATTTAACAATCTCCTTTCTTGGTGACATATACGTTGTTTTGGTGTTTTGCCATTAAGGAAAAATGATTGAGTATCTCTTATGTGGTATCTTCTGCCCCCCAAAATTGAATTATGTCTTTAGAATAAAGTTCCAGAAGAGCCATTTGTGCACGAACATTTTAATGGTTCTGTCAAGTTTGTATCCAAATGAATAGAGCATTTGGTTTTTGTATAAACAAACACTGTCCATGACCCACGGGCTGTTATCAAAGGCAGGGACTACGTCTTACTATTTAATTCTTTTTTACGTTATGGCATCTACTCTAGAAGTAACATTTACTGTTTGTGGAATGAATGTCTGAATGAACAGAAGTACTTTAAAATGTGACTCTGAGAAACATATTTAGGCTAGCTTGATTATAACGTGTGTGTGTGTGTGTGCGTGCGTGCACGCGCACTGCATGTGGTTACTGAGAATTGAATCCAGGGCCTTTGCACTGAGCTACATCTCCAGGGTTTCACTACCTTGTGAAATTGCCCAGTCTGGGTTTGAATTTGCAATCTTTCTGTCTCAGCATGCTGGGATTACAGATGTGTGCCTCCGCACCCAGCCCAGGTTTCTTTTATAAAAATTAAGAAATACAGGTCCAGGGATTTAGCTCAGTGGTTCCGGCGCCTGTCTTGCAAGCACAAGCACCCGGGTTCGATCCCCGGTTACCACATACCATACTGGGTGTGGAGACTCACGCCCAGCAGCAACCAGTACCACATACCACAGTGCCGGGCGTGGTAGTTCACGCCTGTAATCCCAGCACTCGGGAGGCAGAGGCAGGAGGATTGCTGTGATGTGAGTTGGAGGCTGAGCTCAGGGCCAGCCTGAACCACAAAGCGAGACCCTGTCGCAAAAAAAACCAAAACAAAACAACAAAAAAACAAAAAACAAAAAACAAAAAAAAACTAAAAAAAGAAAAAAAATAAGAAATGCATTTCCACTCAGATGCGAAGGGCAAAGTCCCCAGGGTTAGCTCTGGGCTTCAGGAATTCCTTCCTCATCGGATTTACTCGCCACCGCGCCCCCTCCTGTTCATTTTGTGTACAGCAGCAGTGAGGCGCTCAAAGCAAATCACCCCTTTTCAGAGGGTCCCACAGGACACGCACAGGTCTGATGAGCCACCAACATTGGAAGGAACACCTGAGCTTCTCTACCCTGCGGGACAAGGTCATTCTAAAAGAAAACACCGCCTGGATGAGACAAGATTTCTTCCCAATAACCAGGAATGGTGGAAATTTTCCTGCATTCAATTCAGCCCTTGGGAAATGATGAATCAATTTTATAGCACTTCAACAAGAAGGGTTTAAATGACCCTCAACATTCTTTTATGGCTTAAAACTTGGTCTGATTCACGTTCCTTGACATCGTGTGTCATGGAACTCAGAACTCCAGAGAACTTTCTTGTATTGTTTCTTAAAATAAATTTTCACCTCCTTATTTCAGAAACCTATAACCCTCCGTTTTTAGATTCGGGAGGCTCTTGCACGGGATCAGAGTGTGTGGATGGCACAACTAGAATTTATTTGCACCCAGAATCCAACCTATACTACTGATGAGGGCACAAAGCTTGGGCTACAGCGCCCCCTGGCGGGAAGCCAACAGTTTAACTCTTTCAAGCCCTCTACTCCTTGCTAAAAGGCCCCTAACCAACGCGTTTCTCTCCCTTGTCTCTCAGGTGAAGGAGGCCATGCAGCGGATCCACGACCGAGGGAACATCGGGAAGTTGATTCTGGATGTAGAAAAGACCCCCACTCCGCTGGTGAGTGAAAAGCATTCAGCCCAGCCCAAGAGATGGGTCAAAAGTTTATGAGGTGCAGACCCGCCTGGGGTGAGAAGGAATGCAGGCTTTCGAGAAAAAGAAAGTTGTTAGGGATGAGGGTGACTCATAGGCTGAGAGGACAAACCAGAAGGAGAGGCAAACGCCTCTTCCCTCAGCCAGCACAGCCCGCTGTGCTTCCTCTTCTAAGCTTGCGGTGAGGACGCCTTTGTGCTAATATATTAGTGCAGGGAGTGTGTCCTCGTGGCGAATGTGTGGGGAAGACACGAAGGGGCCCTGAGTGTGCGCTGTGCTGTGTCAGCGAACTCTCTCAAGGAACTTACTCCCACGGGCTTCATCAGATGCTCAGACGGTGCGGGCTGGCGGCAGAGCCGTCTGTAATGTCCTCTGTTGAATCCCAGATGGCCAACGACAGCACGGAGACCAGCGAGGCGGGGGAGGAGGAGGAGGACCACGAGGGTGACAGCGAGAACAAGGAGCGGATGCCCTTTATCCAGTAACCCCGGACCCAGGCGGGAGGACCTGGAGGAGGACCGAGTGGAAGAAGAGGATGCTGTGAGAACTCTTCCGTGTCCCAGTGAACAAATGCTGTAGTCCAGTGCGTGTCGTGTTCGTCTGCAGTCAGCTGAGCTAAGAAGCTGTTGATCACTGTTGTTTCTTGGAGTTAAGTGCCAAGCCCACCCCATGCAGTATTACATCCCTTCCAATCTGTGTACTACACACTCCCCTCTCCCCTGTACCACAACCATCCATCTTTGGGTCCTGCTCGATGGCTCCAGGACAGCCTCACCAGTTAAGACAAGCCCACAGGACAACGGCAAGGGCGGACGAGTGTGGGCTGAAAGGTATTGTCACAGAGTGCTCTGCAGGGTCCAGCCCTCCTCTGGCCGGTGATGCTCTTCACCGCCAGCCACCCATACCACTTGCCAGTTTGGCTGGCAGAAAGAGAGTAGGCCAGGAGGGGTGTTTGTGAGCCCCCAAATGTAGAACCTTCCCAAGTAGTACTTTTCCTCTCTCCCTTTATGAGGCAACTTGTTACATTCATCCGTAGTCTTTAGGCTGTGAGGTTGGAGCTGTTCCTCTTACCCTCTGGGGTTGGATTCTTTTGCTGGTTCATATTCATAAATATGGGGACAGGCGTGGGCTTCCTGGGGTAGAAGATGGGTCAGTAGCATGCAGGTGAGAACAGGTCACAGAAGTCCCTCCTCTGAGCCCCTGCGTCATTATCATATCCCCCGTGGCCATCTATAGTTTATGTTAAGAAAACTTCCCATGCGTAGGACTAATTCAGGAGTCTCCTGTGCTGGCAGACCCGCCGTCAGTGTTACCAGCTGTCCTCTGTTCCATTCCTGGTCACAAGCGAACACCTTCCCCAAGGAAGGACTCCCTTAGGAGAAACCTATGAGTTCTTGGTCTTGCCAAAGCATGTCCCAACATAGAACAGCCTCTAGGGAAACAAGAAATTGCTATTCAGCATCTGCCAAATGTGGGATTTCTCCCTCTGATACATAAGACCATGGTGCCCATCACGCAGGGCCCCTGCTCCTTGCAAATCAGGGACCAAATTGTTTGACTGCATGCCCTGTTCCGTTGTGCAGCTCCTAACTTCCTGTGGGTCCCTTACCTGTGCCATTTGCCTGAGCTTGAGGGCTGGTGACCCTGAGGAGGAGGAGTCTGGGTGTCTCCACAAGGGCATCTCTCTTCTATTTTTTTCCAGTCCTTTGGCCCAAAGGGTTAATTTCGTCACTCGTAAACTAAACTAGAAACACAAAGGGGGCCGTGGAACTAGCATTTCCACGTATTCTGCACTAGGGAAGGTGAGAGCATTTCCACCTGTTCATGCCGTTGGCCCTCTCGTAGGTAGAAGAGGGCTCCAGCATCACCCATCTTCTCCACCAGTGAGACTGAAGGTGGATCTAACTTCTTCCAAGCGATGGGAATAAATGCATTTCCACGATTTCCTGTTGGATTTCCCATGTCCTCTTGCAACAGATGTCACTTCATTCACCACATTCTCTTTTCCTCTTCTAAGCTTATGATGATGATGTATTTATGCCAAATATTTATATGGAGGGTGTCTCTCCTGGTTGTGAATGTATGTGTAAAATATGAAGGCAAGAAAGGGTGCTGGCAGCTGATGAGCTGAGGGACGAAGGCGTTTCTGAAGGGGACACCGAGGTCACTCTTCTGACCTCCCCCAGTTTCCCGATATTCCGTTTCTGAGCCACCTAGAGAGATAATGGGGTATTTACCCCAAATACCTTTGTTAAAGACCATCATATTGGTCATGCTTCTCTAATAACTGTGCTGAAAGGGTGTCAGAAAAAGAACCACTGTCCAAGCGATGTTCCTGTTAAGGGGGCAGGAAGGGCACTTTCTAGAGTTGAAAGAGTCAAGAATTACTTGCTCTGCTAGAGCTCTGTCCCCAGGGGAGGGGAACTAACCATGTTCAGAAACCAGATGGATCTTACAGTGTCCGAGGAGAGAGTACAAGGTCGTCCTTTCCAAACTCTGCTTTTCAACCAGAAAAACTTCACACATGCATCCCGCAGTCCCCCTGTCCTCAGAATTCAGAATGACAAAAACCTAGTGTCTGAGCAACAACATCAGTTTCTGTGTGAAGAATGAAGCAGAATCTTTTCAATGAATCAGGCCATGAACTCTCATTCTCGCACCTTCTCTCCCGTTGCACGATTGTTTTTCTGAAGGAAGTGTGAAGACCGTCTCAGTTTGCCTTAAAGGACTGTGAAGGCATCTCTGTAGGTTAAGCTTGATTGGAATGAACTGAAACATCATCTACTGTGTTTGTGGCTTTAGAGCTTTTGTTATATTGTGCCTACAAAGCAAATTATGTTTACATAAAATATATAAATAAAGTATTCAGCATAGCACATCCTCTCCTGACATCATTTACTCCACATAAATAATTGCTAGATGAGCAGCCCACTGTTACGATGTAAGGTATGGGAGACTGAGGAGAAAAACTGGGAGCATAATAAGAGCCCAAAGAGAAAGCAGGGTCCACAATGAGACAAGCTGTTGAGAAGACATTTAGTGTAAGAAGTACACAAGCTAATCACGTGTTAACTAGCTCCACTGGCCAGTTCATGGTGCTTCCCACGCCAGATGCCATGTTGTACCTGATAAATATATACAACCACTTGTCAGCTAAAAGCACTTCAAAAGACATTCAGATTTCCCCAAGCAAGAAAACCAAGAGAACGTTTCGCTAAAGCACTAGGAGTATCACACACTGATGCTGCTGCTGATGATGATAGAGGCCTCAATGATAATAAAACATAATTACAATAGCAAACATTTATAAAGCACCTACTGTCTGCTGCTGGAAGAGCTGTGCATGTCCTGATTTGCTGACCTTCCCAACGGGACGAAGAGATGAGGTCTGTCATTGTGCCTGGACACAGGTAGTGAGTCAAATACAGACAGAAAGCTCCTGCACTTATCTGGGGCACAGCTGGTAGGTGACAGAGGCAGGACTAGCCAAATTCGAGTCCAAGCCACCACCGCATCCAGCCTGGGACTCCCTATCACACCGCTGAACACTTTCGATAAAGATATAACAGTGCATTTCACATCTCCATCCCTCCCCTCACTCAGAATTCCCCAGGGATCCTGTCTCCTCTGACTTCAAGGTTATACTTGCATATCTGTTTTGTTCCATAGCAAGTAATAAGTGCATTGGGAAGCTGACTTTTATCCGTGGCCCTCCAGCCAAGTGCTCTCGACAGTCCTGATTCTCAAACTCACACAGCTTGACAGTTTTCATTTCTGTAACATAAACTTCTCAAGGTTATTGCAGAGATAGATAAGAGAGAGCTAGGATCTCACAAAGGAGGTTTTCTTGCTTAGGGAAATCTGAATGTGTTTTAAAATGCTTTTAGCTGACAAGTGGTAAAGCTGTTTTATGTTTTACTGTATTTCTCAACAGACAGCCAACAAACTACAGCCAGACCCAGATCCATAAAATACCATGTGTGTAAAGCTGAATGTATGAAATAGAAGAGTTATACATTGTCACCAAAATTCCTAAAGTCACCATCCTAAGATATTCTCCTATATTCTCTCTAGAGAAATGTTCACGCCCCTAGGTAAATGTTCATGCCTCTTGTGTCCATCTCAAACCCCTAATACCAGTCTCAGTGCTCTGCCACAGTTACACACAGCACCTTGCCGTGGCTGGGCAGGGGTCTCAGGTAGAGCCGCGAGAAGCCGTTGGTCTAGAAGAGCAGGAAGGAGATGGGGCAGGGCACAGCTCCCACTGTGGCGCACTTGCCTAGTGATCACGTTTAGTCTTAGCCCAGGGGAAGTGTCTGGGGATTTCTGCACACTGTTCCCAGCCCGGCTCCGACTTCCCCACCGCCCACTCCAGCTGCCCCACAACTCACACCATCCTTCTCCTTCTGTTAACTGGTCTCTTCACTTGAAGAGTTCAGTTTCCCCTCAGAGGAGATGTCTGACCATCCGACACCCAGCTGAGCAGAGTGACTAATGCCTCTATTCCCAGTATGCTGAGAGGCTGAGGCAAGAGGACGGTGAGTTTGAGCCCAGGCTGGGCAACTTAGTGACTTAATGAGACCTTGTCTCAAATATAATAATAATTTTTTAAAATGCTGAGGATGTAGCTCAGTGCGAAGCTTCTGGATTTAATTCCAAGTACTAGAAAAATGTTTTAACCATCTGACTATTACTTATTAATTCATTTGAGATCTTTTCTGACAAAGGTCTCTCAGGTCTCTTCTTCACTGGGGCCCCGAAACATCTGGGGTTCTGTTATACAGTACTACATGTTCACTCCTCCCTTAACAAAGATTCACAGGGTATAGGACTCTTCTGCACCCTAAGAGAAAATAATAGCCTTTCTCAAGAAATTCAGAATACAGAACGGTGACCAAAATATAATGTGAGCCCCATACAAGTTTCAATTTTCTAGTCATCACATTAAACAACTAGGGAGGAACAAAGAAATGTGCTTGTTTGTTTTGGTGCTACTGGGGATTGATCCCAAGGCCTTTGGGCAGAGCAACATCCCAGCCCTTTTGTTTGTTTGTTTGTTTGTTTGTTTTTTTAATTTTGAGGCATAGGCTCATCAAGTGGCTGAGATGCTTAGGCTGAACTTAAATTTTCAATCTTCCTGCTTCAGCCTCCCAGAGTTCTGGGATTGCAAGTGTGCACTACCACACCTGCATAATTTAATTTTAATATATTTTATTTAGCACAATGCATACAGAATGTTACCATCTTGATACATGCTCAAAATAAAAATGAGATGGTTTACATTCTAGTTTTCCTATGAAGACTATGGTGTGCATCTGATATAGCACCACTCCATTTCAACTGAACACTGCAAAGGCCCAGTTGTACCCGCAGCTGGTGGGGACTATTTTGGACAGGCAGATCTAGAGCCATTGTTGAAATAGACACCAAGACATACAGCGTAGCTTCACGGATGCACTGTCGGGAGCAAAGCAGTGAAGGGTCAGCTCTCTGAAGGAAGGGGCTGGGAGGACAGGCAGCCAGAGCATGTATCGCTGGAGGGAAGCCGTGCTCTCTCAGCAGACCCTGCAGTGTCTGACACACAGTAGCCCTCAACATCGTAGAATGGGACGCTTGGGAAATACTCAATAGCTTCCTCCTTTTTGCTAAACAGCAGAGAATTTATAGATTCCAATATTTGCTTTCAGATTTATTTATAGGAAAACGACATTTTTGCATTTTTTTTCCCTGAGCAGAATGAGCTGAGCTCATGTTGGCATCTAAGCAGCGATGCTGGGAGTGTTCAAATCGGCATCCAAGCCCCTAGAAGTCACTCAGACAAGAACAGAAACAATGTCACATGGCCAGGTGGACTCAATCACCAGCAGGAGCATCTGCCCAGCACATCCAGAGCAGGGGTCAAATCTGGGCAAACTTTCAGGCATCTGCGCCTCCTCCTCTTCAAGTGGAAATAAATGGTTGCATCAGCTGTGTCCTAGAATTGTCATGATCAAATGCACCAATGTTTATTTCACCTGCCTGACACCATCCCACACAGACTGCAGTCCAGGAGAGAGATGGCAGATGTCATGAAAACAAGGCTTTTCACTCATTCAACAAGCAGAACTCAAACACCTGGTATGAACCTAAGATCACACTGTTAGTGTCTTGGCAGCAAAAATAAGACATGTATGGCCTCTGTCATCCAGGAGTTCCCAGTTTAATGATGTGATAGCTCAGAGTGGGATCTCTCATGCTAATCACAGTTAATTTGTAGAGCCCATCCTGGTACTGATCAGTTATATGGGCTTGGTGGTGAAGAGTATGACTTCACAGGGGAATGTGTATATCAGGAGCAGGTGTAGACAGCTGCCTAGCAGGAGTAGCTAATGCCAGTGCATCAGCAGGAAGCACAGTGTGAATGCACAAGATGCTCCACTTAGCTGAGGTTTCCCTCTGGAGGAAGATCTGAAGTTGATAGGCATGGATTGTGGGAAGCCTTGATTATCAATCCAAGAGTTCTGGATTTTACAGCAAAGGGAAAACAGTTAACCTAAGGAGAATGGTCTCAAGTGAAAGAAACCTTTTCAAAACGAACTTCGCTGTTTTGCTTGGTCCCATGGGAGGTAGGATAGGTGCTGTATTGGTATCGTAGTTCTTTGGCAGTTTCCCTAGGCCCATCCACAGTCTACTTGCTGAAGAGGTGAGATGGTCACTAAATTGGCATAAGCGAGAGGACAGAAACAGCTGTCACTCTGCTGCTCCCCTAAGGAACATTACAGCAGGACAGGGCTAGAAATCCAGGCTTTTCCTCAGGAGCTGAGAAGTCTCCTCCATAGAAGAGGCCCAAAGGGCAAATGAAAGTCAAAACTAACACAAGAAAACAACCCATGTGGCATGGTCACAAACACATTCAGGGACTGGAAGTATTTTCCAAACATCACCCCAGTTCACAGTTCAATGTTCACAGAGTGAAACCAGATCAAGATGAACCACGAAAATTAATATTTACTGGAGATTTACTATTTGCCAATTATTTTCTAAATAACCTCATATACAATGATAGCTTGAAAAACAGGCATCATTCCTACTTATGGATAAGGATGCTAAATTTCAGAGAGGCTAGGTGGCCTGCCCATGTTCATTCAGTCAGAGAGACTATTTGGAACATGGGACTCCATATGACAGCACCTGGGAGAGATAGAGACCAGTAGTTCCTAATTAGCCTCCTGACAGTGAGTTTTTCCCATTTTTCAGTAAGTTACCACAACATCCTCTTCACCAGCTTTATAAATCAAGGGGCTCTCAGGGAGGCTCTGATTAATCAAAACTGAGTTACATATGGAACTATAAACCAATCATTAAGCAGAGGATGATTACTCTGATTGGCTAGCCTGGGTTATGTGCCTACCCAATGACTGGCCATGGTAGGATTGGGTAACTTGATTGACAACCACAGCAAAACTACATCTTATGAACCAAGCATTCTGGGAACCTATGGCAAGAAGATCAAAAGTTTGAGCCCAGGCAGGGTAATTTAGCAACTTAGATTCTGTCTCAAAATAAAAACATTAAAGAGCATGGGATGTAGCTCAGCATAAGGCACTGGGCTTAAGGTACAATATTGTAATTTTAAAAATAGAATAATGAAAGGATAGAAAGGGATGCTGAGCAGTTAAACTGTGTCCACTTCTAGCTATAGTACACTGAGTGTGCACTGTGTGTAAGACGCTGTTGCGAGCCTTTGGAGCGAGCACTCCCCACAGGTGGTCCTACTACACCAAGTAGCTCAGATAGCTCCAGACATGTCTCCATGTCAACCTCCAGCACTGGGGTTTTTTCTGTACTTACGAGCTCACTCCAGCACCATCGGACACGCATGCATTACAGGACCCAGAAGTATGTAGAAATATCATCCCCAGGAACAAGCTAAGCCGATGCAGGACGCAGCTGATGGGCGCCACCTTGGAACCCCTCCTCTGGCATCATGGGTGATTCTGAGGCATCTTCCACATTGTATTTCATGGATCCCTTTCCTGGATACCTAGCTTAGGTTTTGCAGGATGGGAACACATCATTAGTACTATTTGCTGGCTTTTTGTCTTCCATTTATTTCATTTTCTGGCTGCCACTCTATTTCCTGAGATCATCTTCCAAACAAACCACTGCTGCCCAAGTCCTGTCTTGGACACGATTTTGCTAAAACCCAAGTATAGACAGCATTTTCCATATATTAATTTATAAACTACTCACAACACTCTAGAAAGTAAGTGATATCCCATTTTACTGATGATAAAGTAAAAATTAGAGAAGTTAAAGACAATACCTCAAACTATACAGTTAGCAACCGAGTTTTCATATTTTGGGCCTAGAAATGAAGCTAAGTTCTCTCTAACGTCCAAGACACTAAAAACATCCATTTCCACTTAACAAGTTGGAAAATATTACCTAAAAGCTAAGTGTCATAATTAAAATGACTTCTGGGGCCACTTTGTCTTGGCTTTTCAAAACCTTCCTAGGGAGTGAGAAGGGATTATAGCTGTTTTTCCAGCTCTAAAATACCTTACCCCAGGCCAGGTAGAGAGGCCCAGTGGCCCTGATGAGTTAAAGAGCTGTGTTGGGGAAACAGGGAAGCAGCCTAACACACATCAGCACAATGCATGTGGACTCTTCACACTTTGCAAAACAGGCATAAGCAGCTACATACCAAGCACAGGCTGAAGCTCAGGTTGGCTGCAGACATGAAAAGCTGCTCTAATGGCTACCTTTGCTTATAGGCAGATGTCAGAGTATCCCAATAATCATTTAAGATGAACCAGTTAGCCAGACAGGAAGTCAGAACATCATCATATTGACCCTTAGAGCATGTAATTATTAACTAGATGAATTAAGATTGTATCAAAGCTCTCATTCTCACTCAAGATCTGTCATCCTACCCTCTCTGTGAAGGTAAATATTAGCAGGGAGATTTGATTCAGTTCTGCAAATATTTACTAAGCTCCAGCTGTGTGCACAGCCCTGTTTTACATGTTGTGAAGGACTCTCAGACGGACTGTCTGGCCACTGCTGGCAAAGAGTCCATTGTCTAGGAGATGGAGTGAGACAGAGGCACCAACCACGAGAGAAAGCTAGCAGGGAAAGCTGCATGGGCTTCCAGGATGCAAAATTGGGAAACACAACATTACATTGGGGCAGAGGGGAGAAAATCTTGTATGGAATGGAGGTGGAATGGACTCAGTTTTTGTGCCAAGAATTGACTGCACCTTTTAAACTTTGAATCCTGACTCGTATCTGTATAATCTTGAAAGAGGCTTTGCCAACATCTCCCAAACATGTTCCCAGGTGGTGGTGCATCTGGCACATAATGAGCACATGCCACTGTGAGGTAGTTTATCCATGGCACCTGATTTCCCTTTGGCATGTGACCTTCTTTGTATATTGTGTTGGGGATTCTAGGAATTGAGGTCCCCCCATCTCTAACCTAAGGGCCACAGGGATGTTCTAGAAACATGAAGCCCAAGAAGAGATTCAAATAGTGAAAAGTGAATGGGACCCCTTCACCCTGAAAGTGGTCCCCTAAATATACTCTCTGCGAGGTCCTGTGACCCAGATCTCCAAAGCCGCTCATGTTTCTTTGTTGTTATTTTTCTCAAGCCTGGTGCTTTGGAATTGGATTCTATGCGTTCACGTCAGCCACACCTGGCTTCTGACGGGTACAATCACAGATTCGAACTGACCCACAGGAAGCCTCCAGGCTGGATGTGGAATGAAATGGTAGGATTATAACCAGGATGTTTCAGAGTCCTGGCTTTATCCACCTATGTGGCATCTATATTTCCCAAAGAAAGATCAGGATGTGCAGCCTAGCAAAGGATTCTCATTTATAGATCACAGATAAAAAACCAGTGGTAGAGACATTGACCAAATATAAGTATTCTGAAATACTGTTTTGTCTTTTTATGAGTACATGTTCACAGTGCATATTGATTACATTCATTATGGAGAGTGGCTACATGTACAAAACACACCTTAATTCTTTTCAGAGCCCCTTCCCCTGCAAGTTTTTGGTTAGTACAAACTGGTCAAATATTTGAAGTACAAAAATAAAATAAAAAATGAAATCCAGGCTTTCATTGTGATGATCAGCTGTAATCTCAGCACTCTAGGAAGCAAGGGCAGGAGGACCGCATATCCAAGCCTAGACTCAGCAGCTTAGGACTTGACAAGAACCTATGGCAAGACATAAAGCAAAAAACATCTGGGGATGTAGCTCAGCATGAGAGCTGTGGGTTCAGTTCCCAGTACCACACCAAAACAGAGGAGCCAGCATAACCAAAATAGAAGGCAATAGTTGCCCAACCTCAGTTATTTTTGTGCTGACCTATTTTTTACTATTTTCATACCTGGCTCCAGGGATCATTAATATATATCTTGAAACTATAGATATGTAATTATAAAATACATCATTGTATCATTAGCATTTCCTTTAAGCCAACTACAGTGGTTCTACTAATCAAAGCACTCTGGGGGGTGGGAGGGCTGAGGCAAAAGGCTTATAAACTCCAGCTTAGTATGGGGGAATTCAGCAACTAAGAAGCTCCTATATTTAAATAATTTTTTAAGTACTGGGAATGCAGCTCATTATGAAAGCCTTAGGTTTAATCCTCAAGACCAAAGGAAAAAGATCAACTCACTTTTTAAGGTGTAAATAATTTTTAATTCTATTACTTCATAAATGGAAAATAAGTCTATTTGTTCTGAACAGAAAGCAGTCATATGCATGGATACAATGGAGTAGGTTAGGGATGTCAGGGTGAACCTGGGACAGTGTGAGAGTCAAAATCCACAGTAGTAATGGGCTGTAACCAACAAATAAATGGAAGCACATGAGTTTCCCAATAATTAAGGAATAATTACAATGTGAGATATAAATTCAAATACAAATAACAGTATTAGAATCAGCTAGACGGTAAAAGTTTGCTGGGACCCAGGTGAGTTAACTAGTCTCAGAATATCTCCTCTCGACTTACTTTTTAGGAGCCAAAGAAAGACCAGTAACATGAAGGCTGAGGAGCTTTACAGCGAAGGCAGCCAGTGCCTCTATCCAGTGGTCCTGAGTAGATAGCACTCTCTGGCTATCCATCTGGATAACCCACCATATGCTCCTGTAGGTGGCACAGGGGGACACCTGGCCTCTGCAATCATCCTGCCAATGTGGGCACCGCTGGATTTATTCCAGAGGAAATGCCAGGCAAACCCACACAGAGGAACTCTCCATAAAAAGAAAATAAAAAAGAACAACCCAGCCTGGACTTTTCAAAAATGGCAATATCAAGAGAGTCAAACAGAAAACTGCTACAAATTAAAGGAATCTAAGGACCTAGGCAAGCTGATAACTAAGCACAATATGAATCCCAGGCAAACTCAGCACTGGGGATCCACAAAGAATATCATTGGTTCCAGTGTCCAACAGTGCATAGTGCATCTGTAGGTTATAACAGAGATTAATCTATAGTAACACATAATGAACAATATATAAATACATTTATTATACATTTTACAAAGAACTGGGAGAGAGTTCAATAGTCCCCAACACAAAGAACTGATAAATGTTTAAGAAGATGACAATGATAATTACCCTAGTTTGATGGTTATATATTGCATACATGCACTGAATTATCAAAATATATTTCACAAATATATATAGTTTAAAATTTTAAATAAATTTATACACATAAAATACATTTGAAGAAATTTTAATGTGAACTACACATTATATAACAGCATTGTATAAATATTATTTTGCCGGACAACTGTATTGTATTACAGAGAATTTCTTAAGAGAGACATGCTTAAATACTTAAGTACACAGGAGAATGAATTTCTTCTCTGGTTTCAGAAAACAATGAAAGAAGAAAAGAGAAAGGCGAGGAAATGAATGAATGAAAATAAAGCAAATAGGACAAAGTATAATCAGTATACAAATTTGGATAGAGTGTAATGGAGTTCTTTTTTTTTTTTTTTTTTAGGTTTTTTGAGACAGGGTCTCGCTTTGTGGTTCAGGCTGGCCCTGAGCTCAGTCTCCAACTCACATCACAATCCTCCTGCCTCTGCCTCCCGAGTGCTGGGATTACAGGCGTGAGCCACCACGCCCGGCACTGTGGTATGTGGTACTGGTTGCTGCTGGGTGTGGATCTCCACACCCAGTATTGTTATGTGGTTACCGGGGAATCGAACCCGGGCCCTTACGCTTGCAAGACAGGCGCCGGAACCACTGAGCTAACTCCCCGGCCCCTGTAATGGAGTTCTTTATGCTAGTTTTATCATTTTTTGGTAAGTTGGAAATTATAGTATGGTAAAGTTATCAAAAGAACATTAACAAAATCAGTACACATTACTAGGCTCTAGCTAAACACTGGTGTCTGTTGAAGTCTATGAGTTTAAAGCCAGTTGCTTGCTAATTTAAAAAAAAGAGATCCACAAATTTTAGAAAGTTTTTTAAAGAGATCCCCCCATTCAAGACATAAAGCACATTAGGAGGGAAGAGCACTCTCCCTGTGGGACTCGGTCAGTGTGTGTAAATGTCTGCCTAGCAGGGTAAGTGCTAACCTTTGAAGGAAGCTTCTCTCTGACAAACAAGAGCTGCAGAAGCTCTGATGGTTGGGCAGCCGGAGGCCAGGGCGATCTGACTTTCTTAGGCAGCTCATGGCCAAAAAGCAGTGAACATACAGATAATTTAATACTTCGGTTTTGTCTGTAAGAAATCTACTTTGCTCACAACAGGTTTAAAGCAGATCTCACTTCTGGTAGTAATAATATTCTCTATGGCCAGAAATATCTGCTGGCTAGACTGGCTTCCACAGTGAATCATCAGGACAGAGGTTCTGTTTCTCTCCACCAGGAGACTAGGATAAAAAGAAAAAAAAAATCTGTTCACTGTTTCTACCATCCATTTCCAGCTGCTAAGCACCTACAATCCCAAAACTGACACATAATCTTTCCAAATGATACCCCAAAATGTTCCCAGTACTTTGAAAAGGCTAAACTTCAGTGACATCAATTCCTACAGCCATCATCAGTGAATTTTGTGGTGCTGGAAGTGTTGGGGGGGGGGTCCCTGATAATGTTTATATATCAGTTACTACAAAGGACTCCTGCTAAACATTTGCGTGCATTATGTTGTTCAGTTCTCTGATGGAGACTACAGGGGAAGAAAGTGAGGCCAGAAGAAGCTAAATTACCTGCCCTGGTTCCATGGTAAGGAGCCCCAGAAACCTCAGGAAATAGTATGGTCATCTGGCTGGTAGGTTGCCACATAAAATACAAGAGTTCCAGTTACATCAGACCTCCTGAAAATCATTTTCCTTTTGCTTCTTTTATTAAAAACTAGTAAGTCTCCAACTCTGTATGAGACATTTTAAAATTGTATTTATGGATTATTCAAAATTCCCATGGAGCCATCTGCACTTTGATTTAGTAAATTTGGCAGTGCTACTCCTGGTAGGACCCAAATTGAACACCCCTGGCTCGGAAGATCAATAGCTTAAATTGTTATGTCACAGAAGTTAACTAAGTCAGTGATATCTGGATGTTCTGGAACTTTCCACAAAAAGTGTACATATAATGTCCTTCCATCATTTTAGAGTTTGGGACAGCTGGTGTGAGAAATTCTAGCAGGAAGCCAGAGAGTGCTATGGGCAGTTATAAAGAATTAACAGAAGCACTGTGGGCCTAGGCTGGGTCTGGTGCTGGACTGAGTTTTTCTGGTGTGAGACCTCTATGCTATCACTGTCCCTTTCCGAGTCCTTACTCCTCCTGTAGAACAGGAATGCACTGGACAAGGTCAGAGAGATCTTCAAGTCCGGTCCCTCGGCTACCTATAACAGAATCTCTTGGAGAACTCATCAAAGAGGAAAATTCTTGGTCACCACCCCAAACCAACCATAAAAGAAGTTTTAAGGGAAGAACCAGGGAAACTTTATTTTAATAAGATTCCCAAGAAATTCTAATATACCCCAAGTTTTAAAGCCAAGTGGACTAATGAAACTTGATGTTTGTTGAAAAAAGGCAACACGCATCTCAATCCCTCATAAGAAGGTCCAGAATTGACAAATGGGTGGAAATAACCAGCACATCTGAGGATGTAGACAGGAGGAATCAAGAATGACGGCTTAGCAGTAATGAGTTTCCTGTTGGGATAACGAAAATGTTCAGAAATTTGATCATGGTAGTGGGTGCATAACATTCTGAATAGTCAAAAAATCGAATTGTACCTTTTGAGATGGCACATTTTATGATATGTGAATTGTACCTTCACTGGAAAAATTTCAAATAATAATGGAAAAAACATAGCTGGTCTAGATGATTTCAGGGTTCCCCAAAGAGTGTCCCCAGAATTCTTGGATAAGAGCTTTCCAGGGTCCTGAGTATTGAAATTCCTTCCAGAAGGTCTCCGAGCAGCTACTATGCAAGAAAGCCTCTGAGAAGGTCTACTGTTACAAAAAGAAAATCTTGAGCCCAGCCATGTGAGCATGTACTCACAAAATGGCCGCGCACACAGACACACACACAAGGCTTTGTGTCCTCAGCCCACAGGGAGTCTGCACAGTGGGTGCATGGATTAGAGACAATTGTGTTTGCACCCCAGCCCAGCCTGACATGCAGTCTCTTCACAGGGAGTCACTGTGGAGTCACATCCCAGCTTGTATTCATGATGCTCAGAGTCATTTGTCTCCTTCAAACAAACTTCTATTTAGTGGCAAGAGCTACATACTCTCCCCCTATCTCCTCATGTCAGGCAGAGAATTTAGCCACACTCAGTAAATATTTGCAGATGTACTGACTAAGAGAAGGTGGACTCCAAAGGTGAGATACGTCTGCTGGATAGACACATTTGCAGTGTAGAGCATGACCTGTACATAATATTAATGTCGTAGGAGAGGAAGCCCAGAGAGGGGCCGAGTCTGCAGACCGACAGAGCAGGGTTCAAAACCTGGCTTCCTTTGTTTAGCACTTTCTGACCTATTTCCAGGGCCCTAGACTAAGTAAATGACTTGTCGTGGTACAAACCTCAGATGCTCTAGTGCTCTGAGCATTCAGTCTGGAGCTTCTGCTGCTCGGCTGTGTGGCTGGAACTTGGACAATCTGCAGAGCATCTGTGCTGTTTTCTATCACTGTGGAATAAATCGTCTGAACTACAGTGCTCAAAACAATACACATTTACTATCTTGTAGCTTGCAGGATAAGCAATCTGAACATGGCTTAGCTGATTCTCTACACAGGATATCAACGCTGTGATTAACATATCTTCTGCTGTATCCCTTCTACAACCAAGTCTCACCCATGCTCACAAGCATATATCCCGTGTCAAGATGTAGCTCTGGTTCTTTCCTTCATAGAAAACCTGGACTCTCTTTTAAAGGATCCACAATATTAGGCCAGGTCTACACAGGCCAGGTCTACACAGGGTGATCTCCTAAGAAAAATCAACAGACTACATTTGCAAAATTCCTGCACTTTCGTCATGTTCTTTTGGTTTGAAGCAAGTCATCAGACCCATTCAAAGTCAACAGAGGAGTTTACCTGCGAGTACAATTACCAGAGAGGAATGGTGGAGGAAAAGAGCCGAGGAGTGTGTTAAGAATTCTGCCCAACATACTATCTAAGGACAGATGTCTTTCGATGAGAAATGGGATGACCACCACCCACTTTACAATATTGTTGAGAAAATTAACTGAGAAATTACAAAACGCACAAAGGATCTCAATTCTCCGTTAGGAAAGACAGCAGATATTTACCATGACTCCCCTCAGGCAGGCAAGGAAATAACAGAGTGGTGAGGACATTGTAGTGATCGAGAGTGTGGCTTAAACCTTCCACTGTAGCGAGAATCCTCTGCAGCTTGTGAACTGATAAGGCCATTTCAGACTAACACGCTGCCAGGGCTTCTGATTTAGGAAGTGAGGGGGCTTCGGCATCTGCACGTTCGTACACAGCAGGCCTAGGTGACTGCTGCATTCTGAAGAAGCTTTATAGGAGTCAATCTCCTCCTGCAATGGAGAGGAACTCTGAGATGCAGCAGCCCTGTGTCACCCCACAGGGAGCAGACCCCAGTGCCACACCCACTCCATGGGTCAGGGGTACAGGACCACTATGGGGTGTGTGACAAGGAAGGAGAGAAACTTGTGACTTCCACTTTGAGGATTTTCACAATTTTTTTTGTTTTGTTTTGTTTTAAGACAGGGTCTCGCTTTGTAGTTCAGGCTGACCCTGAGCTCAGCTTCAAACTCTCATCACAGCAATCCTCCTGCCTCTGCCTCCCGAGTGCTGGGATTACAGGCATGAGCCACCACACCCGGCACTGTGGTATGTGGTACTGGTTGCTGCTGGGCGTGAGTCTCCACACCCAGTATTGTATGTGGTTACCGGGGATCGAACCCGGGCCCTTGTGCTTGCAAGACAGGCGCCAGAACCATTGAACTAACTCCCCAGCGTGATTTTTACAAATTCTAAAAATTAAAGGATTATTCTACTTACAAAAACATTCAGATCTACAATTGCATGAAAAAGTTTTATGAATCTTTTCCATTAATTTCTATTACAGTGGAAATAAGTCCATTTGAGGACAAAATGACGAGTCTTATTATGAGTTCTTTTGTGAAAGAGGCGTCCTGAGCTCCACCTCAGCCCCACAATAAGCCTCAGACTAGAAGGGTGCTCCAGGCTCTAAATGAAGGGTCCTGGGCCACCCAATAGACCTGGGAGCCAGGAACTGAGCTTGGACTAGGGTTAAGTCTCCTGCCACCTAGTGGTCAGTCAAGGGCATGCTGCACCACACTCCAGTTAATTAAACCAGCAAATGTTTGTCCAGCACATATGAGTAGTGTCACCAGGACTTCAGCGGGCTCTAGAGGTAAACAAGATTCTACTCACAAATCTGGAAGGAATCTTACCAATAGCTACTAAAGTTGTTCCCAACAGTAAAACCAAGGGGTTAGGACACTTACACATGGTCCCACAGCAGTCCTGATACCTCATTTCACATGTCCTTTCTCCACCCACTAGGGTTATAAATCAGAGTCATGGAGTGGGGCAAAAGCTGTAAAAATATCCCTATCAGAGGGCTTGGGATTTAGCTCAGTGGTTCCAGTGCCTGTCTTGCAAACTCAAGGGCTGAGGTTCAATCCCCCGGTAACCACATACAATACTGGGTGTGGAGACTCATGCTCAGCAGCAATCAGTACCACATACCACAGTGCCAGGCATGATGGCTCATGTCTGTAATCCCAGCACTTGGGAGGCAGAGGCAGGAGGATTGCTGTGAAGTGAGTTTGAGGCTGAGCTCTGGGCCAGTCTGAACTACAAGGCAAGACCCTGTCTCAAAAAAAAAAAAAAATCCCTATCAAGAGGTCCACTCCTGACTGCCATACTCAGAAGAACTCAAATGGGCTCACACACACACACACACACACACACACACACACAAACACTTTAAGGCCACAGATGTTTCCCATGTGTCCCCTGATATACAGGCACCAACACAAAGTTGAAAGCCTAGTTTTCCATCATGAGGCTCTTGCCCAGTTTTCTATGTGTTAGTGGTATTCCTTGATACAGTCCACAAAGTGCCTTCCATCAGTTACTGCCTCTGACATTCCAGCAACTACATGCAAACACAAACATAATCTCCACCCCCAGATGTGGGAGGAAGACTCTGCAAGGGCCACACTCACTCACCAGGCCTTGTAACTACTTTCATCATGAAGGAGGGCTGGAAGTCTAGCTACTGGCTGGCTCTATAGTCCACTGGTTTTCTGTGCCTTATCGGGCTGCTCTGGGCACTTGGTTGGACAGTATAGTGTATGAGGCCAAGCTCAGAGGATTAAGCCCATCTACACCTATTGTTAATGGATCACATATTTAAATTTTTTATATTATAAATATTTAAGAGCTTACCAAGTATAAGAATAGTATCCAAGCTGAACAAGACCCTACCCTGCCTTCGAGGTCCTTATTGTCCTCTGCAATCTTCTGCCACCCATGTCTCCACTTAGGCAAATTGTCCCCCACATTCTCTGTACATCCACGGAAACTCACTCACAGAACATGCTGGGAAACCAGCTCTCTGGAGTTAAAAACAAACAAACAAATAAAAACAAAGCTCAGATTTGTAGTCATTAATGTCTATGGCAGAGATAGACCCACTGTGATCTGTTTTGCGCTGCCAATAGTTGTGATTCCGTTTGAGCCTGCCGCATTCCCAAATACTGAAGAAGCTGCTCTTCATACTGGTGGCAGCTGCTTCCTGTAGACTCTCACCCACAGAGGCACAGAGACACAGAGCCTCAGACCGGCCCCGGGCTGTTATCCTATTGCTACTACAACACACTACAACAGATTCATCAGCGTAAATAACA
>PVIR01000596.1:0-30986 GCA_004026965.1 Petromus typicus
AATCTCATTATTTTCCCCCCTTCACTCCATTACGCTTTGAGTGTTTTCTATTTCACAATATATAACATACATTCTAGAACTCATTTATAGCTTTGTTTTCTCATACCAGAGAAAAGATACGATATTTACACATCTGTGACCTATTTATTTCACTTATAAGGATGTCCTCAAGGTACGTCCATTTAAGTATAAATGATTATTTAATTCAGTAGGGCTCTGAGGAGTGAGAGTGTATGGTGCTAAGCTGTCTGATTTACTGTCTGGGGTTGAAAGCCTTGAAAGGCAGGCTTTCAAAAGCTAATGGTAGGGCAGGCGCTCCCATAAAGAGGGGTAGCAAAATGAAATAGGAACAGGAACCGCAACGACTGGCTGGAAGATTGGTGCAGGAGTGGTTCAAGGAATGCAGGTACTAGTGGGTGACACTGGAGCTGTTTGGACTTAGCAGTTACTGAAGGCTTTGTACTGGGTTAAAACACTAAATGTTTATGAAGACAAGTTGGACTTTTAAATATAAGGGAGATTTGGCATGAAACATAGTGGAAACTGATTACTAGTTAGGATGTTTTGACCAGAATTTGTTTGGAAAATAATGTTCCTCTTCCTTCTCTGCATTTCCTTTTGTTTGTTTGCTCACACACAATTTTTCTTTTATTGTTTCTTTCTCTTTTAGGCAGTGGGATATATTTTGACACTTAAATTCATTAGTATTGCATTTCACTTTCTTTTGCATTTTTAGCACCAAAACCATAGTCTGTTATTTTTATAATTTGTAGAAATCTGCTTAACTTTATCTTCTAGTTCTCATACTTCACAGTTTAAAAATCTTAGGATCAAAGTAATGAAAAATTAAACTGAAGTTGACTCAGTGATTAATCTGTTTTACTTCTAGCAGAAGCAGGAGGATAAGAGGAAACACAACTCTAAATATGGAAGTTCTGAACTATGAATAAATGACATTTACAGAGGAGCTATGTATTCTAGTTCCTGAAAAGAAAACTAGAAAATATATATTTAGCCAATTCTGTACTTTGAAGGGGAAAATTACCATATACAGTGTCTGAATGCTTGAAACATTTATTTCATTAACCAAATGATAAGCCACATGAATTTATTTATAGTGCTTCGTAACACAAATTGGTTTAAAAGTGACAGATGCATGCAATATAGTCACTTATCAAACTTATTTGGAAAACACAAATAACACCTACTAATTATGGTCACTGACCTCCTTTATTTGTGCCAGTAAATGGACCAATATGATGATGATCTCCAATCCTAGTCCAAGTTTCTAGCCAGTCCAAGTAACTAACAGGGACGACGTCCCCCTGCTGATGCCTTACAGTGATTAAGTGACCCACTGATGGCCAGTGGGTCATCTACAAGGATTTTTTATTTTTATTTTTTAGCTTAGACCCTGGGCAGACTACAGCTGGATACATCATCCAACAAATGAACTCTACCCTTTCAGTTTGAGCCTGAGTTCTCTGTTAGGGACTCCCTGCTTCTCTTTACTGCTCTGACTGTGTGAGCTCCAATAAATAAATGCACAGAAGAAAGAAATGTACAGCAAGAGAGAGGGAGAGAGAGAGGGAGGGGATTGGCTGAGTTGTATTAAGCACAGGAAGACTACGAATTTTGAAATCAGACCAAGCCTAACTTCAGTCCGAGGACTGACAAACGATGAGTTTTGTTGTGCTGCCTCAGTTTTCTGTACCATTATGAATAATCTAAGTCTTAGTTTCTTCTCTCTAAAAGGACCAAAAGCTGGAGTAGGAGTGTTGACCAGAATTAGTGCACTTACCTGGCATGCCTACAATCCTGATAGGATGTTTTAATTTTGAAATGCACTAAGATGTGAAAAATTATGGTACATCTTCTTCTGATTCTTAAAAGGAGTTTGTGTAATGTAAACTGGTTTAATAAAGGATGATTAGTACCTGCTGTTGAGGTTGGCCTAAGATTGAATTAGAGATCTTTATTTAAAAAATAGGACTTAGCCAAACATACAAGTATGACATTGAGAGCCTGCTGCCAGGTGACCTTCACAAGAAGAGAGAAAGCATCGCACGCCTACAAGGGCAGTTCTAGGAAGTCTGAGGACCAGCGTGGGACTAAGTGTCTTCATTACACCTTATGCACTTTCTATTCCAGAATGGCTACTAAACTGAGGAGAAATTTTCAAGAAGATTGGGAAAGGTTTTTTTTTCATTTTAAATTTTCTTCTTAATGAAGAACTAGGTAAAGTGTGCAGAGATTTCATTTAGCAAATTTTCACATACTCATCACTTGTTTATTCAGCTCTATCAAATCCAAACTGCTAATATATTTATTTTTTAGCTTTACTTTTGTAGTAAAGCAATAAAGACAACATTGAAATATTCTATGTTCCCTTCATTGCATTTCTCTCTCTTTCACTCTGGATGTCCAAAATCTTAAATATAAATATTTATCAGTCTCAGGTATATTTTTGTGGGTTCCATTAAAGTTTCCACTAAATACATGTCCTTCTTCAAATTTTCTTCATCTTTTGTTGTTACTTCTGTGATTTAACTGTAGTATATATGATACTCATTATTAATGAAGATAAGAGTAAAGGATGAAAATGCTAATTCTCCCTTATTGGTGGCCATTTAGTCTGTTTCCAACATTTAATTTTGCACACAGTGCTGTAGTCAACATTCTTGTGCCTATTTCTGTGCGTGAGATCTGTTCAGTATACATCTAGAAGTGGAATTTCGAGATCAAAGAGCATGAATATCCTTAACTGTACTCAGTATTGCCTAATTGCCTTCTAAAGTGAACAAGATTAGACTCCTACTAACAGAACATGAAATTCCTAATTCTTTTTCTTGTGAACATTTAGTATAGCTAAATATTTGCCAGTCTCCATGTATGCTATAGGTCTTCACTGATCTAATTTGTATGCTAATAGTTACTTGTGAAGTCAATTGCTTTTGTGTAAGTCTGTTGTCTACTTAGAATTCTTTACTTGTAATTGGTGTCTTTGTATCTTTTTTTTCTTTCATTTCTAATTTTCTGGAGATTGTTGTACTGCTCCATATTGAACCCAATATCCTCCACAAAAATCTTTGTCAGATGCAGTCTTTGCGTGGACCTACCCACATTTGCACTTGCTTTGAGCTTATTTCGTATTGTTTCCAACTTGTTTCATAAGTCTTTGAAATTGCATCAAATAGATTATTTTGAATATAATTCATACTTTTACACGATTTTGTTTGCCAATTCATAAGCATATTTAATCTTCCCTTTCTCTCAAATTTTATATGTCCCTTTTGCTCACTCAATAAAGGTCTTGCACTCCTTTTATTGGATTAATTTCAGATATTTTTTCAGCTTGTTAATACTATATATGGAATTTCAAGATTTTTTCCTGTTGAATTATCTAATTAGCTATTTCTTGTATATGAATTTGTTTCTGGTTTTAATGTATTGACATGAATTTTTTCCACAAAACTTGCTAAATTTTCTCCTTAGTTCCAATGCTTTGTATTCATTCTTAAAATTTTCACCGCAGAGAGTCTCATCATTTCCAGGTAATGATGGTTTTATGTAATATTTTCCATTTTTATACCCAATTTATTTCCTTTATTTCATTGTCAGGATCTGCATTAAAGTTTTAAATAGACTTTGTCTTGCTGTTAATAGGAACATATCTAGAAATCACACCACTGATTAATATGTTTACTGCAGGTTATTAATAGATACATTTTATAAATCAAAAAATACTGCTAGATTACTAGATTTTATAACAAATATTTTAAATTATGATGCATTCTCATTTCTGTTAAATGTTAACTCTGTATCTATTCAAATAGCATATGTTTTTGTTTTTGTTATATTTTTGATTGAGGTAATTACAATGATTAATTTTTCTACTGATGAATCATCCCTTCCTTTCTTGGATGGTCAACTTGACCATGCTTTTATTGTTCTCAATATTGGGATATTTAGTTCATTACTTCTTTTAAGTATTTTTGCATAAAATTAATCTGTGGTTTTCTTTTCTCATGTTGCTCTGGCCAGGATTTTATAGCATGATCATATAAGCACTAATGGATGACTAGATAGCTCTCTCTCTTATTTTAGGCTGAGAAACCGGTTATATAGACATGACTTTATTCTTAAAATTTGGAATAATATTTATATATTCAAATAGGAAACTTTCGATTGAACATTCACCTTACTTTATGGTTATTCATTATTTTTACTTCTTAAATTTCTTAGAGTGGTTGGCAATTTCTATTTTCTAAAATGTTCTTATAGACATTTTCAAAAGTATTTGCATAAAGATGCTTATTACTTTATGCTTTTATAGTTTTATTATATTTATTTCTTTGTGTGCATGCGTACTTTTTTGTTTTGTTTTACCATTTCTTCCTTCTCTATTGGTTTTGCCAGATTATTTTACACTTTGTTAATGATCTAAGCTTTTAGTTTTATTCTTACTTACTATATTTGCCATTTTTAGAGTAGTTTCTATGCTTGTTTTTATTTTTCCTTTCCTTTGGTTTCAACTGAGGTTTTTTCTCCAATTAAGACACTTTTCATCTTTTTAATTTTTATTTCATTTTCCTCCTTTCTTAGTTAATCAAGGCATCCCAGGCTCCCGCTCTCCCCCACCTGTGTCTTTAGGCACTGCCACCATTGCCAGTGTGCAGCACTTTCGGGCTGGGCTTTGGGAAGGTGCCTGACTGGGTCATGGAGTCCTACCGCCAGCTGGCCAGCAGGAGGTAGGGTCTGCTGTGAAGAGGCGGGTCCCTGAGGCATGGAAGAGGTTCTCTCCGCCCTTATCTCCTTCCTTCTTTCTCCTGCATCTCCCCCACTGTGCCCTGGTGCCATGCCACCCTGCCTTGGAGCAGGTTGAGTATGGCTCAAAATCTCCATGCAGTGTAAGCTAAAATAAGCCTTTCTTTCCTCCAGTTGTGGGTGTCAGGTATTTTGTTCCAGGGATGAAGAAGATAACTGAACTATCCCTCTTAAGTTTTGAAAGTATTCATTGAAAAATTCTTCTGTGACTTCATCATGAGCTCATTAGATATTTCACAATGATTTAAAAATTCTCGTACATACAAAGGTTTAATGTTATCATTTGAATATTGATTTATTTACGTTCATAATTGTTTTTTAGGGTTCTCACCAATCCAGCTCCCGAGCCACTGGGTATTTAGTCCAGTTCTGGCGTCTGGGTCTGTGCCTCATTCTCTTTTCCTCCCTAGACCAGCAGTTTTGACAACTGTGGCCCTGTTCTGAGAGTGTAACGTCGGGGCTTTCCCGTATTCTCCTCGCCTACTTCTGAGCGCGTTATCACGGGCGCGTCACTCTTCACGGCCACACTGTCTGCTTCTCCACATGGGACCAAAATGTCACTGGGTCAGGACAGCTTTGCAGTGGCTCTTCTGTTGCTGATCTAAGGGGATGTCAATCCCGCCTTTATTCCAGTTATATGTTCTCTCTTTTTATCATTTCTATGCATTTAGAGTGGAAAGAATAGTCATTTTGAATTCCAAAATATTTTATATATTTTGATTAATTGATTTATTGGTACATTTTATATACACATCATGATCTCAATCAACATTAAAATTTGTACCAATGTATGACGTGAATTAATTCTCACTTTTCCTATTCCCCTGCCCACTCTACAACTCCCCACCCCCTATATGCGTAAGCTTTGTTTTCTTTTTTTTAAACCATCACATTTCCTCCACATTATATACCCCTCCCCTCTTCTTCCTCCCTCACATTGAGGAATCCATGTGACACTCTAACTTCCTCTCTCTCCTGCTAAAAAGCCAATACCATGCGTACTGATATGGTCTCAATTAATATTTTATCTTTATAACAGATCTCCCTTCATGCAGCACTGGAAATTCCTCTTTGCTTTATGGGCATGCAGCACACTACCTGTCAGCAGAATTTCCTGGTATTTTTCTGGAAACTCCAGAAGCAATTATTCCTGAATAAAATTAATAATTGTTCTTTATGTAGAATATTTTCAGTACAATTGTTAAAATTGCAACTTTCAAGTGTAAAAGTACAGGTCACAATACCTCTTTGTAACTGTCTCACTCAAGGAACAGTGAATCACAAAACTAAATGTAATTGATTGGAAATTGGAAGCTACTCAGCATTCAAAGCTCAACAGGGGATTTTGTGAAACTAATCACACGCGCGCATACACACACACACACAAACACAGACACACAGTCTAGCTAAAATGTAACAAGCCACTTTAGATTTGGAGAAGCATATTGGAAGTTACTAGATGGAAATAATATAGCTAACTAACTGCACTGTACTAAGGATATTTTAATAGTTAAAAAGTCAGGACTTAGGAAACTACATGCGCTCTGTGAGAGGGTAGTGGCTGCGTATTTTATACTCATCCATCCAGAAACAGTCTCTGTACCACTGGCTCATCTATAGGATTTGAAAAATATTTTTCTGTAGTTATTCATAAAGCATGAACAGTACTTTAACATTTTATGAGAGTTATTGTATATCATAATCCAGCATTATAATTCTTACATGCTGGTTTCCTTTCTTCCCTCCAAAGTCATTTTATCTGCCCAGTTGAAGAAGAAGCCTAAGATGTTGGCTCATGTCTGAGTTTAAAAGCACATGGCTATGATGAGACCTGAGCAAATGATGGGTTCCATATGGAAGTCTTTCAGAACTGATTTGGTCACAGGCAAGGGAGAAGGTGGTGTATGGGTAGAGTCCTTGGATGGTATGTGCGAGACTGTAGCTTCAGTTCTCAGCAATGCAAAATAAAAACTATAGTCCGACTTCACTGGACCACCTACAGAACCATCCTGTATTTCCATAATTCAATATGCAGAATATGTGAAACTACAACTGTTCAGTTTTTATTTTTTGTTAGTACACCTTTTTAGTACATAATGATTACATTCCTTGTGGGGACGCATATGTACATATTATCACATCTTAAGTTTTTTTCATCCTCTTCCCATTAACTCCATCTCTTCTTAGTCCCTTCTCATTTTGTAAGAGCTCTATCTACCTTTTTCCTATAAACTATTTTTATTTTGTTCTTTATTTGCATTTTGAGTTTCTCATATAAGAGGTGGTATTTAAGCCTGTGTGTCTGATTTATTTCACATAACATTGTAGTCTTACAGAGAACTTGTTTTCATACAAATGACTCGAGTTTATACTTCTTTATGGCAGAGAGGTTCTCACTGTGTATAAATACTATACTTATTTTATCCATTCATTCGTTGATGGAAAAGAAGATTATTGGACACAACAAAGGGTTATAAAAATGAACTTTGAAGTGCATAGAACACATGCACAATTAAAATAACTCTTAAGTTTCTCAAATATAAAATCAATTGTATAATAACTCACATCTCAGAGGCATGAATAGTCGGTTGATTAATATGAATTGCTTTCTCTAAATTAATTAGGCCCCTTGATACTTGGGATACTAAAGCAAAATTCTTAAGAGAAATCTTGCAGTTATATGAATACTTTAAAGTATCTCATGTATTTGAGACTGAAATTGTTGGATTAGAATGTAGTAAAATACCTAAAAGCAAGAACCAAACATTTATCAAAATAATTTTGCTACTCGATCTCCACACGATAATGCCACCCAAACAACTGAGAAATGAATCTAAAATGATAGCATTTTTTTTCTTTTTTTTTTTTTTTTTTTTTTTTTTTTTTTTTTTTTTTTTTTTTTTTTTTTGCCTTTTTGTGACAGTCTCACCAAGTAGTTGAAGCTTGGCTTGATCTACTATGTAGTCCAGACTGGCCTCCCACTTGCAACCATCTTCCTCTCTCTGGCTCTCAAGTGCCAGGACTCTAGCCACGTGTCGCCACACCTGGCTCAGTCACATGTGTTATGAATTTTTACCTGAAAGTTCTCCTGTTGTTTCCAGCCTAATTTTACTAAACCTTAAGCACCACTGCTGCTTTCTCCTTCCTTCCTCCTACGCTTAGGAACTCAACTGGTCAAAGTAGAGCTCAGCCGTTGTTTGCTGAATTAGAGAATGACCATCCATTCTTCAAAACTTAATGTTGTTTCTTCAAATTCTTAGTGCTGTATTTTTCCAAACAGAGGGAAAAAAAAGAGTATCAGTTTTTTTTTTAACTGTCACGGGACAATGTAGAACGAGTATTCACAGAATATGATCTTCAGCTAAATGCGAACTACTGTTATGTTTTACGTGATTCATGATTTAACAGTGTTTTTTTAAAAATTTTTAAATTGCTAAAACAAAAAGTCAAAAGAAAGAAAGAAATGTTGTAATATGTGAAAATTATATGAAATTCCAATTTCTGTGCCCACAAAACCACTTTACTGCAACACAGCCATGTTCTTTCTTACACAGGACTTTTTTATATCAAAGGCCTAAAACATTTATTATCTGCCTCTTTACAGAAAAACTTTGCCAATCCCTAATTTACAGAATTGATGAAGTGGTTTCCATAAAGAAACCTCTTAGGGAAAAGCGTTACAACTATTTCATTTCTAAATCGGTTTCTATTATTTCTGAGCTATTTGCTTACAAGCCTTGTAATAGCAACAGGTGCTAATGTTCAAAAATAGAGCGATATCTCCAACCACAATTGTCCACATTCACATGAAATCACAGTGTAGCTGCGGCCAGATGTTTGAAGAATGGGAAATGAAACGAAAATATGCAAGTCTCTAAGGAAGAAAACATAGAGTCATCACAGAGAAATTGTATTTGTGACCCGATGCGGAGCATAAACAAAAGCATAATTTGTCTTTAATTCCTCTGTATGCTGCCTGGACTAGATTTTTTCCTAGAGAGACTTAGAAAAAGCTCAAGAAATTTTGCCAGAGGATAGAACATTTATGTAAACGAAAAACCTTATTTTTTCCCAGATTGGCATAATATCAGTCAGTTTAATTAAAGTTATGCTTTATTTTATTAGCACAAAGTCATCTAGAGAATTTTGTCAATTTACAAATGTGTCTGTGTGTTTATGCAGGTGTTCATAGCCATACAGATATGTAGACTCTTGATTCAGTGGCAAACGAAGGAAAAGAATGAAATGTCAAATTTTCAATAATATAAATCAAATAGAACAAATTTTAGAAGAACATCTATTTCAGGGCTAAAAGCTTGTAACAGTGTGTGTTGAAACATTGCAAATAGAAGTGAAGTTTAGCTAATGAAGTTCATTTAACTATTGCAGACAATATAACTTGATATTTCACTCCCTGGATGGGATTACATTTTGGCAGGTATCTAGTTAACTTGATTCATTGGGATTTGTAAATTGAATCACTCGGAGGCCAAAGTGAAATGAGGAGTTAAATTCAGGCCCAGTGGCCTCTTGAGAAATAATGAATTCTTTAGAATTCATCTAAAGAATTAAGTTTATCCTAATTACTCACCTGGAGAATTAACTCTAATTTTGAACCATTTGGCTGGGAAAAAAGGAAATCTGGAGCTGCCATTTAGAAAATCCCTTCAGGAAAAAACTTTAGGAAAATTTGAGCCATTAACAAGAGGTCTCAAGCCTATTTTCTTGATAAAAAATGTATTCGATTATATCGCTTCCTTGAGTTAGACCCATTCACTCATTTACTTTGCAAATACTATGTGGCAAGTACTAGTGAAACAACTAGGAATACAGAATTGAACAAGTGAAATAGGTAATTTATAGACAAATAGTTTCCCTACATTCTTGGAACTCACATGTATTTTATTTTCATGAAACATTTTTACCTTTTGTTTTATTTTTACTTATACATATCACATATACTTCAAGACACACATTGCATAATGTATAAATGAGGTTAAGCATATTTATCTTGTCAAATATTTGTCATTTTTTGTGGTGAGAAATTTCACAACCCTTCCTTGTGCCTTTTCCAGGTGTACAGTACATGATTATTATGTATGGTTAAACTACCGTGCATGAGCACACCAGCGCTTTTTACCCTAAGTGTGTCCTGGGACCCACTCAGCCCCTATTCCTTGTCTTCTCTTTCCTCCTGGCAACCAGCCACTGGTGACCACCCTGCTATCTCCACTTCTATGACATCAACTTTTCCAGATTCTATATGTGAGTGAGATAATGGAGTACTTGTCTTTCTGTGCCTGTCTCACTTCATTAACAGAAGGATCTTTGGTTCAAACCATTTGTTGGAAACAACAGAATTTCATTGTTTGTATGGATAAATAATATTCCAGTGTATATGTGCAGCGTATTTTCTCTCCCCATTTATGGGATGATGAACATGGGTTGTTGAAGCTCCAATTCTCATGAAGGAGAGACTGAAAATAATTGAAAAATAATTTAAATTGTCGACACACTTTGTATAATAAAGGAAACAAGGTAATTAGAGAAGAACTGAGATTAGGTGCATTATTCTATCTACTGTGGTTGGAGAAGGCCTTCCTGATAATGAGGTTTTGTTTGTTTGTTTGTTTTGTTTTGTTTTTTGAGACAGGGTCTCGCTTTGTAGTTCAGGCTGGCCCTGAGCTCAGCCTCCAACTCACATCACAGTAGTCCTCCTGCCTCTGCCTCCCGAGTGCTGGGATGACAGGCGTGAGCCACCACGCCCAGCACTGTGGTATGTGGTACTGGTTGCTGCTGGGGTGAGTCTCCATGCCCAGTATGGTATGTGGTTACCGGGATCGAACCCGGGCCCTTTCGCTTGCAAGACAGGCACCGGAACCACTGAGCTATATCCCTGGCCCCATGCATGAGGACTTCTTAATTGAACATATACCAAAATACGTAAAGTAACTCCAACATGGAAGCAGATTTCATATCAGAGATTACATTTCCCATGTAGAACTTCAACACTTGACTCATTTTCCGCTCGATATTCAAAAGCTTCTTACAATTATTATCTAAATGTATTATCATTTTATTATAATGCTTTATTAACCCTAAAAAGTTAAAAATGTTTTCATAACCAACATTTAGTTTATTATGAGTACTATTAATTTTTTCATTTTATGGGAAATAAACAGCTCTGGGAGACAAAGCATTTTTACCCAAAGTCAACCAGAGAAAAGTTTTTAATGATGGAAACACGGTGAGAACGATAGATTTTTCATTCTAAATATTCAAACTGCTCATTTTATCACACCACTGTACCTTAATATACATCTGTAATTATGACTCTGAAGACCAGGTAATATGCACAATAGAGAATGTATCTGTGCCCAATGAAGTAGGACTATTTAATGTCTGCTATTTCTTTTCAGAGCTACTTAGATTTGTAAAAAGTCATTGTTACTGATTTCTTCTTTTCCTTCTCGTTCTCCTTCTCCTCTTTCTCCTTCCCCTTCCCCTTCTTCTTCTTCTTCTTCTTCTTCTTCTTCTTCTTCTTCTTCTTCTTCTTCTTCTTCTTCTTCTTCCTTCTTCCTTCTTCTTCTTTTTCTTGTTTTAATTTGGTGCTGGAGGTAGAACTTTGGGCTGTATGTGTGAAGGACTCCCTCTACTTCTGAGCCACACCCTTAGCCTAGTCACTGATTTAATGTTTAAAGGAGAATTATCCTACAAGCAAAAAAAATTGTTATCGTGTGAAACCAAAATTAAATAGTTACTTTATTTGCTTGCTTTTTGCTTTAAATTAGTTGAGAGGTATCCTAGCACTAGTGTGGAAATGGTAACCTGTACTGGCCTGGGATGGTGGATACTCATTGACTTTATGTCCCTAGGAAAGAAGTACACATCATCTCACATGCAAAACACACTTGGCTATGGTTGACAGGATTTGCGTTTTCCATTCACGGATGTAAAGCTTTTTCAGCATAACACAAGCCTCATATAACAAAGTCAGCAATTTATGAGAAGTCCAGAACTCTGCTTACCTTTCATTTGTCAAAGGTTGATGAGAAACATCAATATTGCTTGTTCAATTTGTTGTTATGTTTTCTTCCAAGCTAAACTGACAAACTAAAATCTGTCCACTCCTGTTAGTCTGTAAAGATATACTTGTCAATAAGGCTTTTAAACTGCTTTTCATGTGACTTCTAACTCAGGAAATTCTTTAAAATATTATATTCAGAATAATATGTATGCTTCAATACTATATTTGTGCCATAGTATAGAAGAAGTATAAGATGCAGTCTTCAAAAACCTCAGTTATATGATCTCTTAGGACTGTAGTTTACTTAATTTTAAATCAGTCAAAATAAACTTTGAGGAAAGTGGTGAGAAATTTCCCATAAAAACAATATTCTTTTAATTCTTAAATTGCTCAAACATTTTCAGAGTATTTTGGGGTGCTTTGATAAAACACATAATGATTTGGATATATTTTTTCATCTCCAAATTCAATTTCAAAATAAAAAGTATATATTTTAAAAATTAAACATGGATAATGTACATTCGGTAAAAATTGAGTCAATTGTCATTTTAGTGTCAGTTGAACAGTGTAACCAGAAATAAAACAAATGCTCTTGAGCCACGTCATTGTTACAGAGCTTAACATCTGAGTTCTGCGAACCTGTTTCAGGGTATTTTAGTCATTTTCTCATCAATGGAACAAACTACCACTCAACTCTCACAACTTACAGGTGAAGAGATTTCTTTTGCCTCATGGGTACAGCCCGTGTTCGGCTCCAAGGCTAGAAGGGCCTGGTGGAGGGATATAGCTGAGGAGAGGGCCTCAATACTGTGGGGCCAGAAAGCAGACGATGTAGGAATCTAGGCAGGATGTTACCCTTCCAGGTCATTAATCCACCTCCGACAAAGCTAACTTCCTAGTGGACATAGATCTGAACCACAACAAAAGTCAGCAGAGAAAACAGAAATCATGTTTCAGTTCTGAATTCTTTTTCTTTAAAGCAAGACTGAGTTTTCCCTTTACTATTTTAAAGTCATATTAAATTTGATCTCCACTTTTAAAAGTAATGTTTCTGCTCTTCACACAAGTCTCTTTCTGGCAAGAAACAAAGAGAAGTTAGGTAACTGCTTGCGACTAGGTAAACTTTTGGTTGGGACAGTCCAGTGGCTGGAAAGGATGGTTTTTCACACTGGATATTCTCCCTTCTTTGCCGTTCATGGCTTCTACTGTCTATAATCACTTATACAGTACAGGCAAAAGATAGTTTGTGGAGCTGCCACGGTCCTCTTTGTTTCTTGCTAGAAAGAGCACGCCACGGATCTACTGTCTCCACCATTTGATTAGTCTGTTGGGATAGGCATTTGGACTTCCGCTTAGATCACTCAGCAGTGACTGTTGAGGTGAAGAGACCTTGGACATTTGGGGACCTCTGGACACACTGCAGGTCATTTTCAGGTACTGGCAATGTGAGAAGAGATTCAGAAGTAGAAAAACGTTGAAGATATTTATGTAGACCTTCACTTGGTTCGGTTTGCTATGACTTCTTTTTATCTTTTCCTTCTCATAACCAGAGGATGAACAGCAGGATTTCAGGATTCTATGATGAGGCAGCCCCTGGAGCTGTACCTCCTCCACCATGTGAATGTCAGGAAGGAAAGATCTCCCTCTGAGGACGGACAGAGCACTCCAGCCAGAGCTGGAGGGCAGAGCACTACCCTCCAAGGCACTGTTCAGGGCAGAGCACCACCCTCCAAGGCACTGTTCAGGGCAGAGCACTACCCTCCAAGGCACTGTTCACTTCCAGGTTTAGATCCATGATACCGAGACATCAGTCTTTGTTTTTTCTTTTCCTGGTCTTTGGGGTTCTTATGAACTCATCTCTACCCTAAAGAAAAGGTTTAAAGATTCACTATGAGCCAAAATGCAGTTCAAATTTCATGAACTGTTCATCTCAAAGGAAAGGTTGGATTAAAGGACTGAGCCTAGAGACACTGGATATGTTCAGAGATGTGTCATGATTTACTCTGGACTACAAAGGTCTTAGATAACTTCTAGTTCCCTAAAACTAGCTTTAGTTACCTGTGACTTACTCTTTAACTTATTGTGTTGCTATACAACATGGCCTATATAATTGTGCGGGCCCTCGGAATTAATGCACATGTGCTCCAGGCTGCCAGGAGGAGCCTTCTCCGTGCACATGCAGCCACTCAAATGAACGGTGAGTTCCTTCTTGGCATTTAAATCTCTCTTCCCTGGAGCTGACAGTCCTTGGTTCATTCTACCTTGCTTTGTGTACTGAATATGATCTCACTTCTTTTAAAATACAATGTTTTTGTTCTGTTCACTAGTAGCTGGCTTTGGTTATTTCTTCTCCTTGCCTTATCTAAGAAAATATGAGCTTTGCTATACAAAGCTTCCTTATGCTCATTAGTGGGGAGCATTGCTCCTAAACTGATTTATTTTTGCACATTAAAGGTCTTGGACAGTAGAGCTGGGATGAGATGTATAAACTCTTTACACAACATCTAAAATTTTTTTTGTCTTTATTGGTACATCATGAATATACATCATCATTGCATTCAACCTTGAGAGAATATGACTTGACTTGATTCTCACGTTTCCCCTCCCCCCATACCACCCACCCTATACTCAAATGGATGTACCTCAGGACAACATCTAAATTTTAATACAAAGAGAAATGTATTAAAACTTCCAGCAAAAGTTGTTTGAAATATGTTAAAACCTATGATAAATTAAGGTAGATTAAGAAAATTTGAGGAAATTCAAGCTCAAATTGAATGACCAAGCTGTCTCATTTTAAAAAGAAGTTTCTAAAATAAGAAATCTTACCTGTAGGCACACATATTTAGATTTGAGTCTGTTATGGAAAAGGGCCTTGAAATCACCATTACAACCATAAGAAAGTTGACAAATGATACATCTGTGTCCTTCTCTCAATGTGTGCTAAGTATATAGTGTGTCTAGCTGTGTAACTGGGCTTGTAAACTGTTCACACGGTGCTGAATTAATTTAAAACACTCCATTCGGCAAACAAAAATCCAAATGCGTTTTAGTTCACATGACATAAGCAAATGTTTCAAAAATAAAATGTCCTGAGATTCATTAACATACATTCTGCCTGTGTTGGTCAATCAGGAGTATAGTCTAAATGTCTGAGATGTAAAGTATAATGAGTTTTGATAGGTTTTTGCTTCAGCAAAAGAACCAATTCATAAATTACTTGTGCTTTTCTGATCCCTTATGTTTTATGGGCAACTTGAGGTAACTATTAAATATTAAACTAGGTGGATATATGAGGAAGAAATGTGAGTTGTTTACTATTAGGCTGAAATAATATAGGAATAATATAAGTCCACATACTCTTGGCTTTTTAACCATCTACAAATGACCTGAGTGTACAGACCTGAATGGAAAGTAACAGTAATACAAATCAGTGGCAAAAATGGAGGAAGAAATCCTGTATCTTAAATCTCAGATCACTCATTTCCTTTTTTCTAAAGCACCATGTTACTTTATTGATCTGACTCCTGAAGTTGTAATTGCCAGCAACTAACGTTGAGAAGGTGAAGGATTTATAGGCTTTGTCCCAGTGTAGCCTTGCACTCTCAAAACAAAGTGCTGATATAAAGCATATACCACTACTTTTTATGATTTGGATTATTTATGTAATCTCAGCATTTGGGAGGCTGAGGCTGGAGGATCGCCACAAGTTCAAGGTCAGCCTGAGTAACACAGCAAGACTATGTCTCAAAAAATTAAAAATAAAAAACAAAAAACCTTCAAAAACATTAGAATTGTTATTCCCAAAACAGGTCAGTTTTTATTCATTCTCTCTACCATAGGTTGGATCTTAGCAATAGCACCTGGAAATGAGGTGTAGCAGAACATTTTCTCATTAAAGAGCTAGTGAGCATTTGGATTGAGAACATTTCTGAACAAGTTGTCAAGTTGAAGCTCTTGCTGTCTCATTATTACTTACCTGTTCCTGTGACATATGACATAGTCCTTTAGAAAGTATTGTCTCTTTTGTGTTCTGGGAGTAAGGTTTAACTAAGGGTTTCCAGATAAAATACACTATGTACGGATTAAATTGTAACTTTAGGTAAACAATGCTTCTTTCAGTAGAAGTGTGTCCCAAGTGAGACTTACTAGATGCAGCTGGCATTCCAAGATGATTTGTCACGCAGAAACACCCGTGGATGGCCTGATTTGCTTTCCCACAGGAAGCTCTCCACTCCGTGATTGTTGCAGTTGTGGTTACTTTTTATTATGTGTTAGTGAATGTTCAGAGTATGACTGTGGGTAAGTTGCTAATGGCGGCAATTTATAGGACCTGTTAACAGATTAGTGATCCAGGCATGACAGAGCCCTTCCCAGAAGCCTTTTGAGAACTGAGGCTAAGCTTTGCATATCAGGTTATTTTTTTGGTCTCTTCAAACACATATCACCCTTTGATAAACATAAAAACTTACGTCCCTGAACTCCATTGCAAATGCTATTTTCTGTAACTTCTTTATGAAAATATTTTATCTTTTCCATTTTACAAATATAAAATTATATTAGGATAGGAAGCATACTTTTTCAAGCCACACTTCATATAACACCACTTTAGAGATTTTGAAATGTACCCTAATGACCAGGGCCTCTGGTTGAAAAATCAGTGGTCTGTGAGATGCCAAAAATAATCTGTGAAAAGCCAAGTATTCAGCGCCCTACTTATTTTTAATTTTTCCCACAGTAGTCTTGGTGAATCAGTGTTTCTTAAAGAGTGGCTTCAGTGGAAGTTAAATAATGCTTAAAATAATTATTCAGTGTTAGAAAATACTGGCTTCCTGTTTTATAGTAGTGGTAAAAAGTTTCTGTTTGGAAGCCAACTGACCTACACAGAAACAAAAATGGCTTGCCCTTAAACAATCCTATAAACTTCCATTTCCTCCCTAAAGTGCCTAGATACTTAAACCTTTTATAGATAAACAGATTATTTGTTAATGATGGCAATGTTGTCCACAATTGAAGCATTTATAATATTTTGCTTTTATTTTCCCTTTCAACATGGAGATGTCAGTAAATCATTCCCCTTTAGCAGGTGGGTGCTAAAACTTAAGAGTGCATAAATGCTTGGGTGTCCTGTTTGAGGATGAGATTATCGCTTTTATTGTAAACCACGGCTTGTTTTAATTTCTTTTGAATTAGTTTGAAAGCCTACAGGACTCCACATTTCTGTGCTTCAGGTGTCTATTCACAGATAACTATTCGGGTTAAATATGTAAGTGGAAAATGACTAGCTAGGTATTCATAGTCCCGGGAAAGAAGCTTAAAGATACGTGTAATTCTCCTCATGGATATTTACTTCATTTCATACGAGTGATAGGTTTAGCGTCGTGCAAAGAAATATTGAACCGAAATGTTTTGTATCGTATTATTCACTTGTGGGTTAAGCTTGCTGAGCCATTGTAGCAGGCCAAGGTTCCTTAGAATAATCTGGTTAGGCTGTTGCATGCCAATTAACTAGGATTTATGGATTTCTCTAAAAGGTGGAGCATACAGTGACTCAAAGTGTTTATGCCTTGATTTAATCAACCTAAAATAAACACCAAATTTAAAGTTATTTCTAAGTTTATCCAAAGTATCACTCCGGAAGGACTGTCATTTATCATTGCTGCCCGTTTGGAGTCATCCGTATAGGAAGAAAGACAAATCACCTACTGAAACTTTTTGGTAAAAAAAGTGTGAAAACAACATTTTGCTATTTAATTTAATATCGAATATTAGTATTCCGTGTTTACAAAAGGCATAAACAAATAATAAGGATCTTTCTTGGTTACTGTAATAAATTATCCACATCTTTATCATCATTGCAGATAGAAGTATTAAGCCATGATTATTAAAATTAAGTATTAAGATATTTATCAGGCTTTTAAGTGTGCGTAGTCTGTCTTAAAACAAAATTTCTGCAGCAATAAAATTTAGATAGTTTCAATTTTTTTGGGGGGGCTTCTGTTTTACCTTCGATATCAGGCATCGAACTCATGACCTTGTGCTTGCCAGACAGGCACCAGAACCACTGACCTAAATCTCCAGGAATAGAATGTCAGAATTTTAACTGAAAGTAGTCATTTTGTAGTTCATCTTCATTTCTGATTTCCCATTGAACTGCCTGGACACCCTGATTTTTGAGACAATGTAGTGTTCAGTTTCACATCATAGATCATCTGAAAGGGTTAAGAGCTGTCTCGGTGATGAGGAAAATGAGATAACGGGGGAAGTAAGGAACTTTAGAAAGGGTTTTCCTTAGGCGCTACTAGATGTAACCTTAGATATTGAATATTTTGGAGCTTCATCCTCCTAATGCTAAAACTACTCATAGAAAAAAAGAAACTGCTCATTAACTGGGCAGTTGATCTACATAACGTCCAGCTTTCAAGGATATGAAGACATCAGGTTGAGTGTTTTCACCTATAAGTTGGATGGTTGACAGCTGTGCGGAACTGTATATGTTTAAAGAAAGCAAACTTGGTGAGCTAGACAATCAACCAGACTCTGGATCACTCAGCTGATAACACTGAATGGGATCCATGTGATCACATACATGGCTGCTCTCTAGCTAGATCAGTGTCTTTCTTTCCTTCTTTTAGTTATTTAAGTTGCTTTTATAGATAATAGGATTATTCACAATAAATACAGTTCCTTCTTGATTGAGAATGACCTTTTTAAGAAATACATAGTTATTATACTATTCTACAAATACCTAAGTCATGGCCAATTAAATACAATATTTTGAAATGTATTAGAGAAAATATTTGTTTTATTTATTAGAACCTGCAAAGCTGGCCCTGGGAATGATGGTAAGATGAAATTATTCAGTTATTTAATGCTTTTATATGAAATTATGGTGACAAATGTATTTGATTTGTTTATACACTATTTTATGAGACAGTCTCACTTTATTATTTAGGCTGGCCTTGAACTCACTATGTAGCCCAGGCTGGCCCCGAACTTTTAGCAGTCCTCCTTTCTCAGTCTCCCCGGTGCTGGGAGTACAGGTGTGTACCACCATGCCCAGCTAAGTCTGCCTTCTTTAATGTACTAATATTGTAAGAAGCCAGTTCACTTCTAGTTTGATAATCTATTTTTAGCTTTTGAAAGTATGCTGAGATCTGTCCTTAGTCTCTATCAATGGAATATTACATTATTTTCTCTTACAAGTTTTCTGAGCCTATAAAGCTAATTCTAGATTTTTTTCCCCTGGATCATACAACAACAACAACAACAACAAAAAGCACATACACAGAGCAGAACAACAATCAATATGTCAATAGTTTTATACATCAGAAAAATACTACATAATTACTATAAGGTGTCATTGAGATCACCAGTGCATGTAAGTTTAGGAGTCACTAAAACTTTTTAAGTTAGGAAACCTCTTTATTTACCATGATATTTCCCAGACATATTTGACCACAGAAACCTATATGTGCAGTGTGTATACTGTACGTATAGCAACCTAAGGATGAAATATTGTATGAAACCCACTCTGAGTAATAAAGGTCTCCATATAATTTTTTTCAGTAATCTGTTACACTGGATTTTGAACAACAATTTAGTTTTCTGGAAAGTGTAGACTTTTCATCTCTATATTCCTAGTACCTAGTACAATGCCTGACACAGAAAAGGTACATATATACTGTGCAAGTAAATCAGGGAGAAGTATTATGATATCTGAGGTTTATTTTAAAATATATCAGCAAAAAATGAAGCAAATATAACAAAATGTTAAAAATATTCAACTAGTTCATTGTGATGTAGGTGTCCATTATAGCCGTCTCTCCATTTTTATGAATGTCTGAAATTTTCAAAGTAAAACATTTTACAATTCAAAAACGCAGCTTTTTGCATGTAAAGTTACAATCACTAATTCAGACATGTTTTACAATGATTTTATAAAACAGCTAATGGAACTGCAGTGAAGCTTAACTTTTTGCTGTCTTTTTCTTTCTAACCAATGGAACATATTTATTGAAGTGCCATGTCTAGTTAGGGTGGTCACATCAAAATTTTCATCTGGATAAAAGTGAGTGTCTGAAATGAGCTTTGCATTTAAACCACAGTGTTAATGGTGACCGTCCTCTAGTAGAGTATGCTTCCAAATATGTTCCTTGGGCCAGCAGCAATGAGATTCCTGAGAATCTGACTGAAATAAAAATCCACAGGCCTTAAACCACTTACTGAGTCAGAAACTTTGGGATGGGGTCCAGCAAACTCTTTTGTAACAAATCCTTTGAATGATTTTTTTTTTTTTCAGTAATGAGGACTGAATCACGGTCAGTGCACATGCTAGGCAAGGCCTCTATCATCGAGCTACTTGACAGCCCCTTCTGAAATTTATTTTGAGACAGGGACTAACTAAGTTTCCTGGGCTGTGATATTCCTGCCTCAACCTCCTACAGTGCAGGGATTCTAGGTGTGTGACACCACGCCTGGCCACTACACCTGGCCCCCAGATGATGATTTTATTCAATCAAGAATCACAGTTCTAATCTGTTGTGTTGTTCTACAACACAAGACTGAAGTTAGGTATGAAAAAAAATCTGCATAACATTATGTTATCATATGTGGTGTAAATTGTTACCTCAGTACTAGGAAACTTCTAACTGGAATCTATCGTGGTTGACTTAACATGGTGGTCTGTTTTTCGAGCATTGTTTTCACAGGCTGTGTAGATTGGTGCAGGCTTTAAAATGTGTGGACGTTTTAATGACCTGAGAGACACGAAGCTTGCGACATGAGCCTCTCCGCAAGCTATGCTTACTGGGGGGAGTTAGATTTCTCTTTGTTCGAGTGTATTTAGACGCATCACTCCAGTTGTTTTTGATGCCTTGTTATTTTGCTTTTGCGACAAGGATACTCTCTAGTGGTATTTGCTTATCTTGGATGACAGCTTATCTCCATGTCTGTGGCATATATAAGTCTGCACAAATTATTGGATCACAGAGATCAGCGCTGTTGCCATTTAGCTGAGAAAAGGTCTTCTCAGTTTTGGAAAAAAAAAGCAAAAGGAACCTGTAGCCATCAGAATGGAATTTCCAAAAGTTAGAAAGTAACCCACAATCTCTTCCCCCCTGGGACTTTATGATAAAGGTACTTAACATTTACACTTTTAAAATAAAACTGCTAATCATGTTTCTTCAGAGGAATTTATAAATTTCTGTTTCTCACTATGGTATTTACTTACTGATTTACAGGAGAAGGCAATCACTTTTATACAGGTAGAAAGTGATGAGGAAATGAAAATTTGACAAACTTTCTCTAATTGTATACTTGGCATAGCAAATGGTTTCTTAATTCAAAGTAATATAATCCTCTATTCTTACATTTTAAAAATGAAGAATGCCATTTTGTTGATAATATTTCAGTTTTTATGCTAACACTTGTCAAAAGTTCTAATTTAATATTAACAGAAACACAGGATGAGTCAGAGCATCACAAGTCATTTCCACACCCTTTACCCACTTTTGTCATCCAACAAAAAATGGTGGAGGTTTTCGCTCTGCAGAGACTGTGGCTGTGTCTCATCCACACAGCTGCACTGGGAGATTCGCCAGCCCTGGGAAAGGAGCAAATGCAGGGCTCAGATGTTCTCAAACCTCTACTTTGAATCAGTATTGCACCAGGTTTTGCCACTTCTAAAGTTTCCTTCCATGCTTACTTTTAATGTATTTAATTCTAGAGCAATGAATGACTAAGAAAAATTTCCAGTTTCATTTAACCAGTCTTACGAGACAGTTGAGGGTAAAAGAATACAAGAAGTAAAGAGCAAAAACCATAGAACTCTTGGATTTGCAAATCAAGACCCATTCTTGGGTTTTTGTCTGTTCATTGTTATAAGATATTCTAGTAAAGAAGAAAAGCCCAAGAAGGATATGTTACAAGGTGGTCTCTTTTCCTTACATTATTTTTATCCTAAATCTATATGGAGCATGCACTGAAACCCCATTACCAAGAGTTTTCTTTTGCATATCAAATACACAACACGAATGTTGAACCTATTTTAGTTTGGGAACTGTAAACAGTCAACTGAGTTGTGATGAACCATGATAAGACTCATGGGTAAAAGCATAATTTTGAGCTTCGGAGGCAGCAGGAAGAGAACACAAGGAAAGTAGCTTAGAGAATAGATCTGATTGAAAGCCTTTATGAACACAACCTATAGACTCTTCTGTTGGGTCCTGAGGTAGTCCACACAAGATACTGAAAAATTATGAAATTCAGACCTTAAACAGCACTTTTTTCTATAAAGGACACAGACATTATGTAGTAATTAAAATGGTAGATACAAAGTTAATGCGAAGACAGGGTGCTGTTGGAGTTAGAGGCCTTTGTTCATTTATTAAAGAAACACCATATTTTTGCTATACTCCAAGCATTAGGTGCAGAAAATGCAATGGTGAATAAAAGTGTGTGCTATTGCCTTCCTGGAGCTTATAGTTAGGGAGGAAGCAAAGCAAAGTCACTAACTAACTTTATAAAGAAAATAGGTTTATTTAGCTTACAGGCCTGTAGGCTTAAGGCATAGGTGCCAATGGCAGTTTGGCTCTGGTGAAAACTTTGTATTGAATGACATTATAACGACTAATGCACAGGGATAAGAAGGAGAGATAACATTGGGAGACCTGCAGTCCGAGTGAAGGGAGGACTAGTTTTTTTAGCTCCATCTCCATCTTATCTCGAAGGCTCCAGCCTTTGAACATCATCACATTTGGACTTAGTCTCCCAAAAGACAAACACTTGAGGAGTACATTCAAATTCTAATACAAGAAAAAAATTGTGGTTATCATATAATCTCAACTACCTCATTTTACAGCTAAGGTAACCATGATCCATAGAATGAGTTGAAAGGCTAACATCTACCCTAGGAAGTGTTACCAAGTCAGTCAGCCAAGTCAAAGCCCTGTCTCATATGAGAAGGGCGTCGTGGAAGCAGAGGAGACAAAAGGGAAACAACTATGGTTTGCTTTGCTTTCTAATACTTTGTCGTTTTAGGCAATTCATAGTATTCACTCTATCTGGTGCCTGGAATCCCTCAAACCATAAATTTATCTGTAAAAGATTATTTTCAAACATATGACAGGTTTTGAATACAACTGAAGTTAGACAAAAGGTAAACACAAAATAAATTCACACATGTATTTTTGTGGTGTCTTGAGCACAGCCTATTGTTATATACATGTTAAGCCTATGGGCATGCTTACTGTGGACAGTCTTCTTTGGAATTTAATCAAGAGACAATTTTAATTGAACTGAATGAAAAAAAAAAAAAAAAAAAAGAACAGCAACAATCTTCATTCACCTACAGTAAATAGAGTTCCAGGGGGATGAATCTCTAGTTGTTATTGGAAGCTTTTGGACGTCTTAAAAGTAAGAAAGAGGAACCTCGTGATATAAAGCCAAGAACTTAAGATAAGTTTGAGAAAACATTTATTTAGAAGATAAGTCTCAGGTAGTTGACTTGCTGGACAGTATTAAGCCATTTCGTGACAAGTCCAGCATATTTGATCATTTTTCATATGGAAAACAATATTTACAGATCCTCATAAAGTTTACTTTTTCACAGTGTGATACACGGTGAAAGGAGACAGAGACAGAGAGAAACAGGGAGAGAGGCAGAGAGGGAGAAGGGAGAGAGACAGAGACACACAGAGACGACAAAGTTATTTTGCCGTTAGAGAGGGTAGGTTTGCCTATTTTGCTGTTACGGGAAATCAAAGGTCATGCCAAAATCTAACTTAATATATGTGAGCTTGTCTCTTCTCATATTTGTAACATGTATTTTGAAATACAATCGTATCGTAAAAGCGATAACTCTAGAAAAAACAAATTACACAAAGCAACCTTTGTTCATATAGCAGTGTTTCTTCTCGACTTCGGTAAAACCATACTCCCCTTGTTAAGGGGTCCCTGTTATGCTCAGCCGTCAGTTTCAGGTGAACTTTCCAGTTTCAACGTTTTCCTCCCTCTAGGTCAGATAGTATTTTCAGTTATTAAAACCATAATCTTGAAGACAAGCATATTTTTGTAGCTTACTTGTAAACTTGTAATTTATGCCGAACATGAATAATAAACCATCACCTATTAAACTTGGAAGGTGCCAGAAGTTACTAATACAATTTACAGTGCACTGCCAAAATGGGATTCATTATTATCTTGCATTTCTCAGATTTGCAGTAGAGTATTATAAACAAGTATTTACTTTAATTAAGGAAATAACCAAGATATTTTAAGGAAGTATTTTATGTAGAAAATAACTCTCAGCTGGCAAGTTCACAAATAGCAGGAAGAATTCTCAGCGTTTACTGAATTCTGCCAGAAAATCTCTTCATCCATTTGGAGGACCATAAGGCATTTTTAAAAGCTTATCTCCAGGCTGCTGATGGCCCTTTTCAGTTCTTTTCAGCTCGGCCCTGTCTTTAAGGCAAGGTCAATGGGAGGACCTTTACTAAAGGGAGAGAGAATTTAAAATATCCCTGTTACTTTTCTCTTCTTAAATTGCCTTTGTAGGGCATGACATTTATTAGTGGGCCTTGACAGTTCCTTGGGTCTTACCAAATCACCAGTGGAGGGGTAGTGGGCTAACTTAGATCATGTGGAACTCGTCACCTAGTATTCATCCAGCCACTCCCTGCCCAGGTGACCTGAACTCGCCATTCTTTGTCTTATACTTCTCTCCCATGTTAACATGCGTGGTTCAGAACGGGTTGAGAAAAGCTGCTACTTCATCTGCATGAGAATATTTTGCAGTCTACTTTTATTAGCTAATTAGATGAATCTCCTCTCCTCTCCTCCCCCATCGTAGGTACCACTGAGCATGTTCTTCAGCCCCAGTTCATCTCCACTTGCTCTCGTGGAATACTTAGCAGCTAATCTCCTCCATGCTGATCTCTGCGTATTTGAATACCCGTAGCACTTAGGATATGTTTGTGCTTGGATATTTCATACATGAAAATATGATTCTTTAACAATCTTACCTTATGAGTTAAACTTCATAACCTGTTAATTTAGATATAAGCTATATTTTTACTTCAATATAAACACACAAAGTACGACCACATAGTAGAGTTAAGGCATTTTCTTCTTTTTTTATTTTTATTTTTTAATTTTTAAATTCAAATCTTTATTGGTACATTATGAATACACATCATCATCGCATTCAACTTTGAGGGTTTGTACCAGAATATGACATGACTTCATTCTCATTTTTTCCCTTTTCCCTCTGCCCTGCAACCCCCCACCCCCTATATACATAAACTTTGTTTCCTTTTTCTTCTAGGACATTTACCACAGATTTGAAAGATACTTATGCTGCTCGAGAATTTCGGGGGGGGGCTTTTAGAAGAAAACTTCTCTACCCCATTTCCTCATGTCACATCATGTTCTTAGTTCCAAAGAGAATGATGTAGTTTAACAACTCACTTTATTTGACCAACATATTGTCAGTATTTTGTGATATGTACAAAATTTAAGTTCATGCTCAGAGAAAAATTCTCCACTGGTGAATAGGTAAAGACCGCTTCAAGATGGACCATATTCACTAAAGAGGAATTTCGGAAATGTCAGTACAGCTATAGAATGCATCATTCCTTGAGGTGACAACTTTAAATAAGACAATCTTAGTTTGTATACATTTTTCTGTAGTTAAAAAAAAATCTTTGATTACTGTGTTTTCAGAACCATATACTAAGATGAATATTCAAGTCTTACTGCTTAAAACAGCATGTGACCTCATGACTCAAGCAGGCTTGTACCCTTAAGAGTGTTACTTAATTCTTTCTGGTCTTCATTTCCCCTGTAGATCAAATGGTTGTAACAGGCTTACTGCATAGGATGTTATCCAGACTGGTTAGAGCACATGGATAGCAGTTAAGTGTGCAGCTTGTCACACATTTAATTGTCACCCAAGAAATGCTGTTATTTTTCTTCCTATTTCACAGTATCATTGATCTTTGGAAATCCCTGTTGACGTCCATGATCTTTTTCCAAATCCCTGGTGGAATTTCATAGACACCAACTTTATATCTGAATAACCAAAAAGAACAGTATTGGTAAAATCATCTAAGCTTAAAATGTCAAACTCCCTTAGTACTTCTTGTTCGATTCTTGTCCGACTCCAAACCCTTTGAAGCCAGTTTTAATGCTTACATTCTTTCACACTCCCTGAATCCAGGGATAGAACTTCTTTATTATATCAAATATCTTGTAAATTGCATTGATAAACAACAGTGACATCATAACGAGCTTCTGAGCAAAGAACTAGCAGCACTCTGAGAGGCACTTGTAAGGAATGCTACTTTTTTCTTACAGTGAAACACTCTATTTCAAAGCCACGTGGTGATTACCGTAATAGAGAATCATATGTGAAGCAACTGGAAAACTCACCTCTAAAATGAACATAGACAACTGATGCTATTAATAAACAAACTCAGGGATCATTGCCTTGACCTCGTATGCAGATGAAAATGGTAGTTTAGGAGATGGAGGCTTGCTAGACGTTTAAAAAATGGTCAGAGGTTGTTCTACTTGAACGGCCTACTATCCATGTTGAAAATGGGCCAAGGGGGCAATCAGATCTAAAGTAGAAAATTATAGCCCAATTTGTTTTCAGCTTTCCTCTTTGTCTACTTTGGTGTCTGGAGCCAGTACTTCACACCAGCACAAAGTGTACCAAGGGACGGGAGAAGTGGCATTTGATAGAGCACAGTGCACAAGTTCTTATCATTCACTTGACCCAAATTCATGCCAGCATTCATGACAAGAGCAAGCCAGTAATATTAAGGCACATTAAGCTGAGAAACTTCCATCTCTGCAGAATACTGTTCCATTTAGAGATTTCCCATTACACAAAGTAATGAGACAGCTGAATCACTATGAGTTTGTTGATGTTTGGCATTTGGGTCTAAAGTGAGCTTCAGGAGGACCCTTACTTAATCTAGGTTGGACTCTCCTGATATCTAGTTTATTTGCTGCCATTTGGATTTCATTTCTGTGGTTGAGATCTAGTTGTCCCAGCATGAAATTAAAATGGCTTCTGCCTTTAATTAATTATACATTCCGTATTCTGCATGATTATTCAACTCAGCACCCTGAAGAGCTGAAATGAACAGCATCTCAGGGCCGTAGACAAGTGGCTCTATTAGCTAAGCTTTGGTTTGGAGGAATTCTCTAACGTGTTTGTCGTTGCTACTGGTAGAAACTCAAACTCTTTCATTCAATAGTCAAGATTTCCCATAACCTGGCCCTCATGTATCTTGTCACGTCATACCTCCCTTGCGTATGTTACCTGCGTGATAAATCAGTTATCTGCGTCCTTATTTCTAGTCTTCTTCTTCCCTCTGGTGTCTCCATCCCTCCTTTAAAGACTTCTCACATCCTATCCTTTATTGGAGAGACTTTACGATGGAATGGGCTTTCTCACATTCTTTCTTTTGTTTCTTTTATGCTAAGTACTAGATGCTGGGGTTGGTTAGTAAATGTTTCACGTGTGTGTGTGTGTGTGTGTGTGTGTGTGTGTGTGTGTGTGTAACTTTTCAACATTATAATGGAAGTGTGAGCAAAGACTGATAGACACACATCCTCCAAAGTGTTTAGCACAGTGCTAAGATGAAAAATAGTACTTACTGGTCTATGATCATGTGATTAATTGGCTTATAGTAACTTTGAAATTGTTTATTTGATCACTATAAATATATTTTCTACTCTAAAGGGGAATTCTAAGGATATCCAAATTATGTGATGAATACAGTATGGGTTTGAATTTCATTTGAAAATGCAGTGATACTATTTTGGGGAGATAGATATGTGCCTTTTGGTTTATTTGGTGTTTAGCTGTCACGGAAGCAGTAAATCCTCTCCTGATTTAACATGGAATCCATTGTAAGCAGCTGTTGGGTTTCTAACCCTGAAATCCAGAACATAAAATCGGACTTTCAACTGGAGTTTCATATCTATATAAGGGTATTGTTTCAGATAAGAGTTTTCCTGTGAACTACTCAGAACCAAACTACAATAATAACTTAACTGCTAACATAGGACCACCTCAGGAAATTACAGATTTGTGTATTATGAAATATTTTCACAGACTTAAAAGTGTTTGTAAAAAGCTAGGTCAAAAAGTTAATACATGTAGAGGAAGATTAAAGAATTTAAAAAATAAAGTGCCTGTTAGACGATTATACTACTTCAGGATTATAACTTAAAGTTTCTAAAGAATATGCACAATTCTCAGATTTCACTATTAAAAGAAAAATCTTCTGTAAGTAGATTTTCTAGAAAAGCATTTCACAAATGTTCTTCCTAATTTCACTTAGCTTTAAAATTATAAAAATACATACATGTCAGCTTATTTTTAAAGGAAAAACAGTTATATTTGTTTTTTGTCTCATCCAAGTGAGTTAAAACTTAGTTTACAAAATATTTGTGATGCTTTTATAAAAACATTAAATACTACAAAAAAAAAGTAATATTCAGATACCCAGGTCAGCAAACTGAAAATGTTGGGAAATATTTTTTTAAAAGGAACTTCAATATGCTTTAACAGCACTATGTTTTCCTTTTATGCTTAATATTCACATATACTTCCCTTGAGAATTCCAGTATATATTACTTGGATGATAATAACAACACTTTGTACTTGCCTTCTATAAAGTGTGTGATTTATTGTTTTTGTAGTGGCGCTGAGTTGCTGATGCAGACACACACTCCCGTTGGTGACAAATGCCATGCATATGTGTAGCAGCTGGAAGGAGTTAGGGGGTTAGTTTGTGGCCAAGAAGTAGAAAATGCTAAATGTTTCAGTTCTGTGTTGCTGACCTAAATAGAAGCAGCATTTTCCTCTGAAGAGCTCTGTACTAGGATTTGGAAAACTAATTCTAAGTGCACGAACTTCTTGAAATTCTTGTATACATTTGTTAAATAACTATTTATTGAGCTAAGGAGATGGCACTGGGTGGCATATTTGGGGATGTAGTAGCCTAAAACAGGTATATACTATTCCGACCCTGATGCAACAGTTCAGTAGTGAAGACATATATCGCCATGACTGTGTAGACCGTGACACTGTACCTGTGATATATATACATGAACAGAGAGATACACTGGAGTGCAAGTGGACGTGATAGGTAATACAAGCAAAACAGGAATGTCACAGCAGCTTTCCCTAAGGAAATGATGATTAGCTTATGTCTAAGATGCCACAAAGACAGGAAGAGAGGGAGCATTCCAAGCAAGGTGAAAACATACATAAAGGTTCCTGGGTACGATGGCACTTGGTGAATTTAAGTCATTTGAAGCAAATCAGAGAAGTTAGAAGAGATAGAGTAAAAAGCCAGGTGGCACAAAATGAGACCAGGGCTACAGGGATCACATAGAAGCCCAGGGCCTGTCGGGTCATGTTAAAGAGTTTTCTATTCATTTTAAGATCGGTGGAATGTTTTTAAAGTGTTTCAAACAGAGATAGGATGTAGCCACATTTTCAGTTAGGACAGTTCAGTCGGATCTCGGTGTGAGGATCACATCAGAAAGTGGCTGGAGAAGAGGCAGGGAGATCACTTAGGAGATGGTGACAGTCACCAAGGCGAGTGATGATAGCAGTGTGGGCTTGGATTATGGCAGCAGAGACAGGCAGGAAGCTTCAGCAGGGAAGGTATAAACTTGGAAAAGCTCAGAGAGATGGAGAAGTGGTCGCGAGGGCAGGAGCTGTCAGGGACAACTCATTGATTTCGGGTTTAACTAGGAGGATGGTGTGTTACATCTTTTAATAAAGATACTATGAAGAACTGTGATTGTTTGAGGGGCCATAGCAATAACAGAGGCCATGTTCTTTTATCACATTTGTAGAGTTTGAGTCATTGTTAAACCTTTTGCAGCTCAATTTCTTAATCTGCAAGATCAGTGTGATCAGTCTGTGAGCTTTCCCTAGAGCAGGGGAACGTGAACTTTACTACAAAGGGCCAAGTATTACTTTTTCTTTGCAGGATTTGGAGTTTCTGATGTAACTACTCCACTCCGATATTATAGCTAGATTAAACATCATACCTGTTATCAGGTATGATAATCCCGAGTCTATGTCAACTCAATCCTATAAACTGATTTAATTAAAGAAAATAGTCTATAGCCTAGAAGAACGAATTGTGTCACGAGTTAATGTGTCAGATCAGTAAAATTAAGTTGATGTAAGAGACCCAGATAGGTGCAATGATACACATAGAGAGCATAATAAGCTCTTGCCACCAATGAGGAGGATGTGAGTGACTCGCAACCCGCAAACACTAAGTAAAGCAAATCAGAAAACTCATTCTGAAATGAAGGCTAAACGAGGCACTGAGTCTGTGAGCAGAAGCTCCTGTTCTGGTTATGGGCAGAGCTACTGCCACTGTCCTGGAGCGTCAGGGGTACAAGTGGGACAGCTCTGCAGAGAAGATACTCTGTGTGAGTGCGCGCATAGTGAGGGGTATGAAACGGTCATGAATGTTGTGCTCTGCTTTATTCACTTGAATATTTTGGATATATTCAAATATGGTTATGTATATATTACAATTATATTTATATCATAATAATATAATACAATAATACATAATATATAATAATATAATATAAATATATATATTCAAAATACTTTTAAAAATGTATTCTTAGTCTCAGCTTACTAGATTTTCAATTCTTACCACTAAATATTTCTTCTCTTTTGCTATTTCTTTTGTATTTTTAAATTCCCCCATGTCACCTTCTTGTTTCCATAAAGTCTGCTCAGTTGGTGTATATTTAGTCTATGGCCACTGGTCAATAAATGTTTATGTATAAGTAAAATAAAGCTTGTGTAATGCACTCACAAAGCTCAGTATATTTAGATTTTAATTACATACTCTTTCCGACGAGATGATTTTATACACTTCAACATTCACATAGATGATCAAGACCCCACAGAAGTTGAATATGACTTATGCAGTAGGTATGCAAAATGAGGCTTCAGAGTATATAGACTATGACAGTTGGATAAGAAATTGACTCTTTTTGGAAAACATAATAATTTTAATCAGATCATATCTATAATTTGTCCTTAGGAAATAGTACTACATTTCCATTC